>CAUHTR010000843.1:0-102224 GCA_959609185.1 Schmidtea polychroa | reverse complement strand
TCAAGCTTCTCTTTAATAATGAAAAGAAATTCTAAGATAGTATTTACTACTTGGCTGGATTTAAAGCAGTGTTTCCCATGGTGAGACATTACACCTCAGAGGTGGGACATATCAGCAATTATGAACTATTCCACATATAGTTTTTTAATATAATATGCTCATTCACGACTAAATATAACAACGTGCATACAGCAATTTCATCGACCGTTATTTTTGCACACTGGCAATACTGATTATCGAAGTTTGACAGCTTACTGCAAAGGAGCCGGTGGGTCATGGTATAAAGAAGGTCGGGAAACACTGATTCAAAGGATTTATTTAAAGGATTCGTCTTTAAAATTCTTAAAAAATTAAAATTTAAAGACTTAATTTGGGCTGGAAACAAATGAGATAAAATATTAATAAATATTTTTTAATCCGATTCATTTCTCAGACATTTAACAAAATTGAAAATAATAACCTAAAAATGCGGTAGGTGATATTCCTCCTTCCCGTAACGCCACAATAATTGCTATTCCAGTTTGTAGAAACGGAACACTAAAATCTATTTGTTCACTTCTATTTGGTGTAATTTTGAAAGAAGTTACGGCCATGTCAGCCGAATGATCCTTTAGGACTTTTACCAAACCATTCCATCCATCAAGCTAAAATTTAATAATAATAATAATAATAATAATAATAGATAATAATAAATGTAAAATTGATATATATATATATATATATATATATATAGATAGATAGATAGACAGAGATATATAATAATTCTTACAGTCCATCCTCCCCATTTACCATCAGGTACTTCAAATAGATCAACTTCAAATTCCAAGTCCTTCATAAGTTCCGATAGCATATCCATTGTAAGACCTGAGCAACATGCAGGAATATATGGATGATCTGATGTAACATTCACTCCGAATAATGCATAAAATGTTTCGTTGATATTGCTTTCAGACAATTGTCTATTGACATCTCTTACCCAGCATTTCAAAGAGTTACCATCACAGTTACCTGTCTACGATATAAATCTTTAATTAAATCTTGGTTTCGTACTATCTTAAGTTAAATATGATGATTTATTTCCGACTACCCTTTCCGTGACCTGCGAGATATTACACGTCAAAGGTCTTGATCACTTTAAAAATGAGAGTTATTTTAATTAAACATTGTAATATAAAACAATTTCTATTTATTATTTTATCAAGTTTAATTTTTTTCTTTATTATTCTTCCTTAGGCCAAGTGGGGTATTTGTGTACTCTTGCATCATATTTCTTTGAAATTTTCTGTTAAATTAGAATCTACCGCATTCGCCCTTTAGTTATTTCAAGTCGGATCATTTAATATCACTTTTCATCAATTTCATCACAATAAAAAAGAATCTTGTTTACATTTATTGTAAAGAATCTGCTTGGCGTAAAATTTTACCCCAGTTTGTTATAGCTGCGGCTGGTACAAGTGGTAAGTGTTCACTTTGTACTCGTAAAAATTGATCGCAAATGCCAACAAATATGTAATAAATGTTCAGCATTTGTGTGTAGATAACATTCCACTAGCATTATAATAAGCAAAACTTGTGATAAGTGTTGTGTTACTATATATAAGAATATAAGTAATGTTCATTTTGTAAACACTTGTTTCTCTAATATATTTGTATTTTATAGAATATATTTTATTTTTATACGTTAAAATTATTTAAAACCTTTAAACTAGCAATAGGACAGTAAAAAAGTATTGGGGTACAAATATATCCCATGTGATCTTCCGTGTAAGATATTTGAGCTGGTCTTAGGAAGGTTAAAAACTTTCAGTAAATAAAATATTTCTGATCAGTGGTCTTCAATTGATAATAAAAAAAATAATTAAATATAAAAAAATCCTTTTAATGATTTTCATAATTGAAATATTTTGTTACAATTTATTTGAAGTCTTTTCTTCATAAATAAAACAAATACAGTTTGACAGCAGGTTTTAGAATATATCTTTCTTGATATGATAAAAATAGTTTTTTCTAAGGAAATTGGTTCGAAAAACTGGAAAGGCGCTACTTAAATAAGGTTAAAAGTATTCTGAAATTGAAAGTCTAAAAGCTCTATTATTCGATTAGAAATGATTCGTTGATAATTCAACGGATAAAAGTAATGCACGTTTTCCTCGGGCATCACATATAAGACATTCTTTTTTTTAGTTCAATCTCTGACAATACTTTCATCCACACAATATTCACGACCCTCATTTCTGTTGTCATTTTCTTCAGCATATTTCACTACTTTTAATTTGAATTCGGCGGTATATAACTTACATTTTGGTGGCATTTTTGTTTGTTTTTATTTTAAATCCATAACATTTATAATATCAATAGAACATTTTCAAAACTAATCAATATTATTTTAAATTATTATTTTATTATTTAACAAAATTTATATTTGTATTGAATTAAAGTTCGTAAACAATAGCACGTGTTTTTCACAAGTTTAAAAGGGTCTTATTCAGTTGGTTGTCAAGTTTATTGTATGGATGGGTATACGCATGTATTAATATATAGTATTTGTATGACAGCATATAAAAGTACATTCATAGGTATAAATTATATTGACTCTATTTTAAGTGAGGATTATACGTGAAGAATTTTATTTTTTATGGAAATTATTGAAATTTAATTAGGGGCGGGTTATACGCAAGAAATTAAGGTAATTAAAAATTAATTTATAATTAACTGCCGAAAATTTATTGATTTAAAAAAATTTGTTAACATATTTGAGGTCATTAAAGATTTATTGATTTATTATCATCTAGCAACTAAAACTTTTATTTTCAATTAACCACTTGCCGGGCGCGCGCTCAAATATGAGTGCAAAAAATGTGTACCATTTCGGGCGAGCGCTCACATGTGAGCGCAAACTCATATAGAAAAAATATTGTCCTTTGAATAAGAAATCTGATCCCGGGCGTGGACTAACATATGAGCGATATTTCGAACAACATTATTTTACGATATTTATGTTCTAAACTGCCATTTCTTAGGTCATTTTTTTTATAAACACATGTGAATTTTCGGCTATACACACATGAATTCCAGGTTCGTATTTTTTTCATATTTTCTAAAATATCAGTTGTCCAATAACCACGCGCGCGACTGCATCGTTTTTGAATTGTTTCACTTCGTTCTTCGGACATTTCGTGTTTTTCAAACTGTTTTTTGTTTGTGTGTGTGTGTATGCGCACTTTGAACTATTTCATTTTTAACTGTTAAAAATATATTTTATTGATTTATAAAATGGGTTCATCGAGCGGGTTCATTATTTATAGCCTCACAGTTGACTAATTTTATGATGGGACTCTTATTTAATATCCTAAGAGATGATATCTACACAGTGGCTCTTATTTTTTTTATATAATAACAATAATTAATAATTAGTGAATACAAACTCGGAAAATTTAAAAAAAATATTTACGTTATATTTTGATTATATACTATTAATTAATGATTTTAAAAAAATAGTTTTTTTTGACCGAAAACATGAAAAAAAATCGCCCGGCAAGTGGTTAATGGTGAAGATGAAAAACGAAAGATTTTACATATTTTGCTTTTTCAATTAGTCTTCAAATAGACAATAAAACAAGATATGAAAATTATTTTAACTATATTATAAATATTAATCAATTAAATGAATAAAATAAACAGAGAAAGAAATTAATTGTTTTACATAATTCCTCTATGAGCTCTTGAGCATTCATTATAATAAGGAAATAATCTTTATAAAACCGTCAACAGGAAACAATTTTATGAATAATTTCTAAATGAGCACATTAAAGGATAATTAAAATGATGCAAGCTGGGTTGGAATTTTTTTATTAATTTATAAAATAAATATGGGAATTTATATAAACATGACGAAATATATAATTAAAATCTATTTTAATTTTAAAATATTAAATAAATATAAAAGATAATTAATATTTATTTATTCAAATTCAAAACTATTTGTTTTATTATTGAAAACAAGTGGTTTTACTTAGTTGTTCGAGTGTAATTTATTATATAATAATTTAATATAAAATTAATTAATATTTATTGTAATTTTTTTCCCAATAATGAAATTATTTTTAATGCATTTTGAAAAACTTACATTTTTATTACAAAATTATTTTTCAAAAGAAATTAAATTATAATTTAATTACTCATAGCGTTACTTTATGTTTTTAAAAAAAATTATTTTTAATTACTGAAATTTTGCATCGCTTCTTTTATTATCATAAAATTTTAAAAAGACCCATCGTGAAAGTTATCAATTAAATAATCTTTTTTATCAATTTAAATTTAATGAATGCAATGACACATAAATAGGAATGACTTACCCCCTCCCCATATTCTTAATCACTGTCGATTACAGGAATTGATTAATAATGGTGAGCACAATAAGGGATTAAAGAGTAGTATGTATGCAAATAATAATGTTTTTGTGTTTGTT
This sequence comes from Schmidtea polychroa, assembly GCA_959609185.1. Classification (NCBI taxonomy): domain Eukaryota; kingdom Metazoa; phylum Platyhelminthes; order Tricladida; family Dugesiidae; genus Schmidtea; species Schmidtea polychroa. The sequence goes on along the minus strand of CAUHTR010000843.1, from coordinate 97,756 downwards.
TTACTGCAATTGAAATGTTACATGTATAAGTAATGTAAATGTAAAATATTTTTCTAAAAAATTAATTATTTAGTTTATAAATTTTTCAAGATTTTTTAATAAGTTGTTCGACTAAGCAATTTAAAATTTATACTGTATTTTCCTTCGTGATGATAAGTGGACGTCGAAATATATTGGATATAAATAGAATATTTTTCTTGTTTAGAATTATAAAAATTAAAGATAAAGAAAAAAATCTTACATTAAAAATGAATTAAATATTTCTCATTTAAATTTTACCAATGTGAAAATATTGTAAAATATAATAAGAAATATTAACATAATTTAATTAATGGAATATAACAACAGTGTAAAAGAAGTAACATAAAATCTTCAATTAATTATGAATTAATGAAAATAATTTTTAACAATTTCTTAAAGCTAAAACGCATTTCTAAAGGCAGATCAGTGAAACAGAAATTACATATTTTCAGAATTAAAAATAAAAAATAAAATGTGTGTGATATATTTAAATTGCAAATAATATAAAAAACAATAAAGCTTCCTTTTACTAAGCATATGAAAATATTAATAAAGGTAAATGACAAAAACATTTCATAAATTATTAAAGACTCCTTGTAGTTATTATTTTTAGGTAATTTATGTACTTGAAATGATTATTTAAAATAAATTCCATAATTAAATAATTTTATTTAGCAAATACTACAGCGATAGGAATATCAAATAAACTTTCGGTATATTGTACTTTTTGACGTAGAGTCAGCATCGTGATGGATGCACAACATAGGTGGCCAAGGCGTTGACCGTGATCTACCAGTAACCCGTGAAGCTTTTTCGGTCACACGCTGTTTAATTTTTCTGTTAGGGCTTCAAACCAATTTTGATTTAATAAATATTAATATTAATTTAATAAATGCAGTTGATTCGCGTTTATGATGCAGTAAAATCGAAACATCGTTCACGACTGACAAGTGATAATTTGACTTCATGTTTGCGTATATTTTTAACATCATATGAACAAGTTGTTGCAAGTATGCAATGTAAAGTTTGTGGGAGGAATACTTACTTTACTTACTTCTCTTTCTTTTTAATGTGATTTTTTTGTATTGTCTTTGTATGTATATAATATACGTTGTTAAAATACACACAGTTGAATATGTAATATAAAAATAGTTTATTATTGTTTCATCACCAAAGTTTTAATTTAATATCAATCCACCTCCATCAGTATTTTTATCAACTAATTGCTCCGTAAACTCAAAAGTGTTAAAAGGTCAAATCAGAAATTATTGTAGAAAAAAATGTATTGAATTTTAGGAAAATTAATGTTTTAGAAAAGTCTTTCAGGAAGTCTCTCAAGATCAATTTATCCATTATAGGGAAAGTTGGATATTTTTATTATTAATATCTTTTATTCTTTTTACCATTGACCTACTTTGATATTCAAATTTCTAATTCGTCCTTGAACTTTCTAGTTCAGTCATTTTTTTTTATTTATCTGATAATATTCCAGTAAAGATTTTTCAATTGTTTTTAAAGAAAAAGAAAAACACTTTGCAGAAATTCCGAGAAAATAAATAAAAATATTAATTTCCAGTTTGAAAATAAGATGATAAACAAATTTGAAAAGTAAAAATCTTTAAAAATCCAACAATTATATAAGAAATCATAAAGAAATTTGGTCAAAATTTGCAATTCACCTCCCTATTGAGGTGTTACGTTGACAATTTATACAATATTCCAGAAAATAATTTTTTAATATATTTTTTATGTTAATAAAACTGATTAAATATTATCGAATATTTATTAAATATTTTAGACATCGTATAATGAATAATTAATTAAATTTATAATAAAATTTCAATTTTAAATAATTTTGATTTAATGATGCACTTAATATAAATTAATATAATATTAATAATTTTTATTCAATTTATTTAAATAGAATCGTACAGTTTATTCAGTTGACAAAACATTTTTGATTAAATATTAAATATATATATTTTTTTTAAAAAATTAGCTTTACAGTGAAAGCCCGATTATCTGCTATTCAATTAACCAAAACATTCAGTATATAGGAATTTTAATTTTTAGAATTTTTAATCTCTTTTACTAGAGAAATTTATTTTTTATTTCGGGCTTCACATAAAATATCTTTTGCATTAACTTTTTTTCTACTTTACGGATTATTCTATTTGAAATGAATGTGTAAAGTTTATACAAATTAAAAAATTAAAATTTTGTGTAATAATTGCAATATTGCGTATATTTGGTATATTATTCGACGTAGTTCTATACGTGATAAATACTTTGTAAATTATAAATAAAATTTAATAAAAATCAAACTTTTTCAAAAATACTAAGAAATAATAATATGGCTTCGACCTGGAAAGAACAAACAAAAAGGAGCAGAAATGAATTATCAATCAGGATAAAATTGTAATTATTAACAAACTGAAGAAAGGCGAATTTTAATTTATGAATTATTTAAAAATTTAGGGTATTCTTATAATTTTTTTTTAATTTTTACTTTTAAACAATTAAATGATAATTTAAGCCTTTTGCTGCAAATAATATATTTAATACAAATGAAAAACTTTCAACTATTGACAAACATTTTTTTACTTGTATTAAATATATTATTTGCAGCAAAAGGCCTAAATTATCATTTAATTGTTTAAAATTTAATTAATGTTGCTACTAAGAAATCATCACTTTCTATTTTTACTCTTATAATATATATTTATTACTTGCAATCAAAGTTTTTTAAATAAGCCATAATATTTAACTAAATTAATTAATTAATTTAAATATTGCATATTATTTAATTTAGAATTTAATAAGAATGGTATGTAAATCGTATATTAACAATTTAAATATAAACATAATTATATAATTTAAATTAATAAAATGATTGTAGAATGATATTTTCTTGCTCAAGATATTAGTGGCGTAAAATAATACTCTTGTTTGGATATTGTAAATAATAATAAATTTTTGAATATCGATTTTTAGTTGATTTAAATGGATACAATCGATAGTCGGTCCATGGGCGCCCACAGAAAATTTTCTATGAGGGGGGGGGAATATTTTTAGTAATGTTTTAATTTAGTTTTAATTTACTGAATCATATTTATATGGTGAACAAACGGACAGAACACTGTAATAATGAAGGGCATACTGTAGCAGCAAATTCTTTATTATTATTTTTTATTATTTGACTATTTTCAATCAATCGAGGGAGCGGGCAAGCCCACCCTTGTCCCCCTGCGGGCACCCATGACTCTGTCCATACAGTCTGACCAATGTAATTAAACTTGAAATGTATTTAATAAAATTGTTTTCTTGTATCTGAAAATAAATAAAGGAGAATCGTAAATTAACATGAAATGATGCGACTTTCTAGTTTTAATGAAACATTCAATTATTCAGGAAAAATGAGCTCATTCACAAACATTTCTGATAACAGGGCTTTTACTGTATATTTAATTAAAAACTCATAAGACTAAAACTCACTTCTGATTCTCTAAATTGAACAAATGGAACTTCCTTAATCGTTGTAACTCTTAACCGAAATTTATCTGGTCTTCCTCTTGGTGGTTTTATTTCATTTCCTGGCCAAGTTACACCGTCAATTCTAAGGTTAGACTTTTTCTTTCCCCATTTACTGCTCATTGACCAAGTTCCAACCTATATATAAAATTTTACAGAAAAAAGAAAATAAAATTCATTGCTGAAATGAATATGAATAAATATGTATTCATAAATATGGAAATGGTTTATACAAGTCGTGGAACCATAAAGAATTTACGATAAAAAAGCTTGGTGAAGGAATTTTTTTATAATTGGGACATCATTTAAGAAAAATTAAAAAGAATAACAAATAAAATCCCTTTTAGAAACATTTCCCCTTAAAAAATCAAAATTAAAATTTCAAAACTCAATATTATGTATTTTAATTATATTTTTAAACATTCTTATACATTTTAAAATATTATTTGATTTAATTATTTACATTTAGAAAATCTTTTAACCAAATTTAAAAGTTTAAATTAATTTTTAAAATTTTAAATCACCAAGAAACATGTGAAAATTAAAATATTCCAACAAAATTAACAAAAAATAAGATTGATAAATTCACTGGTGTCATTTTTAGAATTAATTATTTTATGTTTAGATATAAAAACTTATGTGATATTTAATCTATTTCTATGTTTTCCCTTAGAAATTCATTCATTTTCTTTGTGACTATAGATCAATGTTTATTTTTTTTCTATCCAACACAAACATTTCAAACTTCATAGTCAAGTGTTATCCTATAAATCTTTTAATTTTAACTAATCAGCTCTGGGTATGACGAATCTTGGGTAATTTTACTTGGTATTTGTTCTGTTATTCCACAAAATAAATTTCAAATTTGCTAAAATTATTATAGAACTAATCTCGGAAGCTTATATTCCAATTTTGATATCTATTTCATAAAAAGGAATAATTTTTTAATTATTTTCTGCCAAAATTTTAAAACTTATGTTTTTATTTTATAGCCTTTAGACTCTTTGAAAACTAGAATCTTATGGATGAGAAGGTAAAATATATATCATTGATATAACAGGTCCTGATAAATTTTGAATGAGTATAATTTTTGTAGAAATATATTATTTTATATATGTTCTTTTTCTAATACCATACTTGGTACAATATCATTCATAATTTTTTGATGCATTATTTGAAATATCAACGGATTCTACTTTTGCAGCAATTACATGAATAATGTTTTATGTTTAAATATATATTAAGAAGCTTGACTATGAATCAGGAAATATATCGAATCGTTTCGTATTTTTAAACAAAACTAGTAATCTCCAAAACATTTAAAATATTTTGATATTCAATCTAATATCTTACAGTAAATTTTATCTCACACACACACACAAACATACACATACAACACATGCTCAATTTAAACGCAGAAAAAACTGAAAACATACACACGCACAAATAAACATCTCGTTAATTGGACACATACAATATAAGGGAGAATGCACCATTTGTTCCATAACGTAACCGCTTTATTCATTAAGCCCACAAGAGAATATTATCCCGTAAGTATGGTAGCAGATATAATCATTTGAGACAAATACGATTTTGATTTACTCACTACTAAACTGTTGGATAAAAGTAGAAAGGAAAAAATGGAAACAATTAGAATAACAATCATCAAACTAATTTGCCTGTAATGTTTCCATAACCAAGTTAAAATAAGTTTACAGCTAGGAATGACATGATGAAATTAATTGTAACGCCATTAGAATTTGATATGAACGATTCATGAGTTGGTTGTGAAGGTTTATTTAACAATATTTTTAATATAATAAAATGATGATTTTTTGGTAGCAGCATAAATTAAATCTTAAACAAATAAATGATAAGACAATCCATTTCAATTTCAAATCGAACTTTTTTTATTTAACGCATACTTAAAAGCAAAAGGCTTATCTTATCATTTATTTATTTAGCAATAATTTTTGAAATAGAAAAAAAATGATTATTAAAAAAAACGATTCCAAATGTTTCCCAGATCATTACAGATGTCATATTGCAGCCTACGTAACAGAGCAACTCGGTTCGCTCTAAGTTTAATTTCTAAATCAAAGGAAACCTTCTTTTACATTTTAAACTGGATCAGTTTTCCAGAAATAAATCACAAAAAAAGGTACACCTTTTCAAGAAGGTTTCATAGTTTTTTAATTCATTAATTAATGAAATAAAATTAAAAAAAAACATTTTCCCCAATAAAATAGAGAGAATTAAACCTATCAACTCCATCTGTACATTTCTATGCATAATTGAACTGAAAAATGTCTCAAAATATTATTAATAAATTGTTACAATTATTTGAATCCAAATTTCATGTACCGTTTCCATATATTCACAATAAATAGAATTTATAATTATTATATTTTGTATATTTATTTTCATCAAATTTAGTTGGGATATAATTAAGAATTATTATTTACTAACTTTCTGGTTAGCATCCCCGGGATTTAGATTTTTATATACTCAAATTACACTCACCCTTATTTTTCACTGAAAATCTCGGTTAAAAACCGAAAGGAAGTATTTAATTATGACTAATTTATTATTTATAGTGTGATTATTTCAATACTTTGGTCATTCATTTTGGATTTTTCATCTTTCTGGAGATAACGTATTAATTTTGAATGGCTCGATTATAATTATAATAGGGATAATAGTATAAAAGGAGATTGACAAGGAAAATGTTTTCATTAAATACTTTATTTGCAGCAAAAGGCTTAAATTATCACTTTATTGTTTTAAATAACTATAATATTAATAATTATTATTATTTTCTTTTAAAAATTACATTTATTTTTTCATTACTTTGTCTATATGTGATATTGAAAATTATTTTATTGAAAGCAAATAAAATTTTAAAAGAAAATAAAAAAAATTCAAAAGTGAACAAAAATATGCATTAATATTAATAATTATATTTATTATTATTATTATATTTTCTTTATTTTTATTTATTTTTAGATTAATAAATAGCCTGAGGAAATAATAAAGTAAAGGAAATAACAATTTAGTTTATTAAAAAATAATAAATATTATTATTATTATTAGAAGCGGCTAAAAAATCTTCTAAATTATTTTTTAAATCTGGTTCAAAAGTTAACGTCATTATTCCAAGTATTTATTTACTGAAATATTGTATAATTTTCAAACTAATTTTCAGCATGAATAAAATATTTTCAAAACCATTTATTAAAATTTCGATATTTAAAATATATTTATTTAAAAATTATTTATTAACAAAACTTCTTTTAAAAAGATAATTTAATTTTTCAATTTTTCAATTTAAAAATTATTTTAAAAGTTATTTTAATAGTCTATTATTTACAGTTTAAAATTATCTTAATAAATCATTGAAATATTTAATTCTCAGCTGAAAACACCTCACATCCCCCTTCTTTAAGAAATTTCTTCATCTTTTCAACATTTCTTTGAAGCATTTTCCCACTTTAGTCTTGTAGCAGATATCGGCGATGATGGATCTTCTGCATTATTCTGTATATCCCTTCGTATCTTTCCTTGCCTTTCGTTCTTGATTCTACTTTTACCAGAACCTCCAATATTGAATGATTTTTTTGTCTGTGTTGTTTCTCGTGTGTCTTCTGTTTGTGAAATCGGCGCTTTACTATGAAATTGTTCTCGAGCTATTTTACTTCCAAATATTACTTCTGCAGGACTTCGCCCAATTGATTTCTGAAATGTTGCATTCATGGTAAATTCAATCTCTGGTATGATCACTGCCCAATCTGTTCTATTTTTTTTAATGATACATTTATATAACCATTTGTATTATGGTGGTATGGACTTGAAAAGCATTGTGTAATTCCCATTGATTTTGTAAAATCTTTCATCGTCTTATATTCAAATACTTTTCCACAATCTATGTGAATTTTCTTTGGTGCTCCAAATCTAAGAATCCATTTTTGTAGAATTGTTTCCTTCACCGTTTCCTCATCCTGTTCAGCGGCAACTTTTTTATTTGTTCTATTTCCGTATTATCTCTTTGCCACTTATAATCTTCAGCTTTTTCCATCGTGTTTATTCTTCTGGTTTTCATTCTTTCCACTTTCGCGTCTTCGTGTGCCAATAAACATTGTGTGCATGTTCCACATGTACTTCTTGACAGCATATCTACATTTGCATGATCCGTACCTTTTCTATACTTTATTTTAATATCCAGACTACTGAGGTAGTTAATCCATGTCTGAAATTGCGTTGTTATTGGTTTCTTTGTGGATAACATAAATGCGATAGCTTTATGGTCCGTTCTCAAAATGAACCGTTTTCCATATAAATAATGATTGCAGTGTTGACAAAAATAATAGATTGCAACAACTCTTCGTATCTTTCCTTGTCTCAATTATTATTAAAAAATAATATCAATAATAATAATAATAATAATAATAATAATAATAATAATAATAATAATAATAATAATAATAAAAATAATAATAATAAATAATAATTAATAATAATAATAATAATAATAATAATAATAATAATAATAATAATAATAATAATAATATTAATAATGATATGAAACTAAAAAATGGAAAAATAAATTTAAAAACTTGTAAAACATATTTACCGACTATTAAATGAAATTTTATAAATTTTTAGCTGTTAATCAATCTTGACAAATTTTCCCAAATTTAGCAATTGAGGAGGACATTGAGTAAATTAATTCAAAAAGACATCTCCATATTTAGTATAATTATTTTATATAAATTAATTTATTCTATGGATGTAATTTCATATTTACTTTACCATTTTGTCAAGTTTATTAATGATGGCAAAAATATTTTGTGGACAATTCGGCAATGTGAATATTTGAATGTAATTATTTTGACAACAATTTGATACCACCGAATATATATATATATATATATATGCAAATAAATATTATTAAAAACTTTCTTTAAATTTTCAAGAGAGTTACCTTGTCTGTAGGAATGTGCGTTATTCACGCACGTTTAATGCAGTCCTACTAAACTTTTCAGGGAGTTTAATTGCATTTCTTAAAAAAGATAAACAGAAAATATTGATTTTTAATTAAAATTGTTGACTTACAAATCCCAGTCAATGCACTGTGCAGTCAACAAATTGATTTGTCCTATAAACAACAAACATTGAAACCAAATAAAAGTGATTTACCGATTCGTGGGATCCCGGTATTGAAAGCCTTATTTATATATAATTATTGTTTTAACTTTTAATTATATATAAATAAATATTTTAGGACTTATTATGATTTTCTTCATGTGAAATAATTTTCAATATATGTAAATTGGATCCACGGCATTTGGTTCACGACATTTGGTTCACACTTTTGGTTCACGACACTGCGTTCACAACATTTGGTTCACTATTGTGTGGCAATAACAATTTGAAAATAGCGATCACAATCATACGTAATTTTATCCAATTTAGTAACATTATCATAATTTCTGTCTCTATCTGACAGTATTAGTTTACGAGAACACTGAGAAAAGATAGTGAACCATTTGTCGTGAACCAAATGTCGTGAACCAATTGTCGTGAAGCAAATGTCGTGAAGCAAATGTCGTGAACCACTTGTCGTGATACCACGTAAATTAATTGTTGTGATTATAAATATTAATCACAAATTGTTTTAACAAAAATTAATTTTGTTTAAATAGGGAAAAGTTGTGGTAAATAAATTTTTAAATCTCTGGATATATCTTATAAATGTCAAACTATAACATTAATCATTTCAATAAAACATACGAAATATATATTTGTCACGTAAGAAATGAATGGAGAATGATTATTCCGTTTTAATTAAACTTTATGAGAAAAAACAAAAAAATCATGTGAAAATTCACAGATAGTTATAGCGCTCCAGTCCTATTCCAAAGAAAGGTTAAATACCATGGGAAATATTTTCCGTCTAAACAAGATTTATATCAAGGTATCACCGCATTTTGAAACACTAAATTTCATCACAAGGTTAACCTTGTAATTCTGTATCCATTTCTCTTCTACCATATAATATATAATGAATCGTTAGATTTTAAAACGACCTTTTCAACCAAACAAAATTGGTATGTGACTTATAATGTAGACTTTTTATATTAATTATTTCGTCTATCATATTCCTTTAACATATACATTATTATATAATACTAACTTTATGCCAACCGAGTCCGCTAATCTTTGTTTGAGAATTGAAGATCAAAAGTTCCGTTGTGTTGATAGCACCATTATTGAGGAATCCTACGTATTCACCGTTGATTTTCAATGTCATAGACTTCATTATTCTAAATAATACATTCAATAAAATTTTCAAAATATATAATATTTAGGTAAGTTTTTAAAATATTTTATTTTCATTCACTTTATTATTCTTGTTGTTGTAATTATTATTATTATTATTATTATTATTATTATTATTATTATTATTATTATTATTATTATTATTATATTATTATTATTATTATTATTAATATTAATAATAATAATAATAATAATAATAATAATAATAATAATAATAATAATAATAATAATAATAATAATAATAATGATTAAAGACCAACAATTTAAATATGAATTAAATATTCTAAAGCGGAATCCGAAAGAACACAGACAAGAGATCATTTGCATTCATGAATTAGTTACAATTCTTCTGCAATAACTTCACATATCTGATCAATTTATGTGGTGCACCTAATAGGTATTGAGACTCGTATAGAAATAAATAAATGATCGCATATATTTTTCTTATTTACTATAAACAAGTTATGTAGAGTTTATTTTTCAAAAGGATTTCTATGTTTACCAGCATGTTTGGAAGGTGATTCTAAAGAAAATTTGAGGGTTTTTGCCCATAAAATGCATCACTGCATCTTTAAAATTATGAATATTGATATGTTGATTGAATCATTCAAGGTTAAAAAATTGATCCAAAATATCGATTATCTGCAATTTGGAAAATAAAAAGGACTGTACAAACAGTGATGTAATGTTTTTTGATGAATATATATATATATATATATATCTTGAATTGAAAAGAGAGTTTGAAGACTATAAATCAGTAATATATCGATGTTTGTTGATACTTACAAATTTTCGGCACTGCTTATTCACTTGAAAATTTGTGAGTATCAACAAACATCGATATATTACCAATTCAATGGATAAAAAAAAGATATTTTATGACTTAGACAGTATTTGACACTCATTGCGTGAACAACGTTGGTACTATGTCAAAAGAAGCTTTCGATTAGAAAATATAATTTTTTAAAATCTAAACCAAATCATAATTAATGCTGTAATCTTTCCAACTTCAAATCTTTCTCCTTTTCCCTTTGTTTATCAGCCATTATTTTATCCACCTTAATAAATATTGAAGATAAAGATCCAGGCGAAAGATTAAACATTTATCATATTAGAATAGCATATAATTTGGTGTCCTTAAGTTGACAAAATATTTCTTTATAAGTTCTGTTTACCAATAAGACATTTTATTTTCACTTATTAAAGAGAAATAAAAATAAACATTAACCACTTGCACTATGATTTAATTTTCGGTAGCTGAGCCGCGCTCTACTATATAAAGTATCGTAAGGCATCGACGCCTCACCGCGTCAGCGAGCTCAGAGGTTTGACCAGTGCTTAGCGCGAGGGTAGGGTCTTACATAAAAGATTTACACGAATATAAATAATTATCGGCTTGTCAGCCGACGTTGCAAACACGTCGTTTTTGTTTTTGCGACAAATACTATCGACGTGGTATACACGTCACTTGCAGTTCTGAAAAAAATCATCAAGACGTGCCTGGCACGTCAATATAGCGCAAGTGGTTAAAGCCAAAGAATAGTTCATAGTAATGAAGTATAATAGTTGATCACAATTAAATGGAACATTTCATGAAGAAAATGACAATAATTCATGAATAAACAATATCAAATAGTGTAAAATATATTTGATATCTTTTCAAAATTCACATTCTAATTCTATTGTTTCATTCATAGAATCTTCGGGACAGAAACTCAATATATAGGTTTCTTTAATTTCAATAGGCCTTTCCTTTATCAAAATTAACATACAAAAACATAATCGATAAATTCGAGGTCTTATTTTAGCCATTTTTGAAATGGCTTTCAGGTAAAACTTTTAATTTTAAGTAAATTTTAAGGATTGAATTTTGATTTTATATAATTATGAGATCATTATTCAAATTCTTATATATTACTTTACAAAAGTGTCGAAGAGCATGCAAGCATATTCCATTTTAACCAATGTGTAACATTCTGGCCTCGATCTCAGCCATACACCCGTTTGCAGTGAACAAACGCATATAAAATACAGGTTTGTATGTACAATTCATTATAGATGCGTCATCATTTGTGATGAAATAATTAATTTAAGTTTAATTTTGCATGCATTTTCTACTGTGTTGTGTTTCTGAGTGTCAGTTTGTTACTTCAATCACTTTCTATATTAAATGCGTTTGTCCATTGCAACACTAAATATAAACCCACGGGCAAGTTTGTATGTTTATATAATATACACTTATTGATTTTTTTTAACATTATAGATGCGTTTGTTCACTGCAAACGGGTGTTCTAGAGAATCAAGTCATACACACAAAAAATAAGAAAATTCTAGAAATACACACACACTCCAAAGTTATGCATTAGAAAGCAATTCCACTGAAAGAATTGTAATATCATTGATATACTAGCAATAATATTTTATTTATTTCATTATATTTATCGATATAATGAATTTATTTAATTTATTTTTTAAAATAATTTTCTCCCGTTAAATCTGCCAGTAAAATCTATTTCTTAAGTAATTTTAATAAAAATCAGTTGGTTCATATTATTTTTCAATAATTTTTATAATAATCTTTGTAAACATTTTATAAGTTACACAATATTTCGACAGAGCCATTATCAAGTGTACATTTGATAAAGGCTTTGACAACATGTATCGTGTTCCTTATATATTGTTCCAAACATTTATATGAAAATTATTAATTTAAAAAAAAGATTAAAGGTTAAACCAAAAGATAAATATGGTAATATTATTATACAATATTAACACAATTTGTTAGAAATAATTTTCCACCAATCAATAGAAAAAATGAATAAATAAATTCACTGCTTTTTCAGTTAATTCAAACAAAAATTAGATTCGAATTTGAATAAATGTTCAGATCTATTCACTAACCAACATTATAACCCGCCAACCCCACCCCCCCCCTCCTCCCCCTCTTACTAAAACTCGTCGGACACATTTAAATAATTAATTCCAAACGGCTAAATTTAATATTAAATGACATTTTGCGAAGGAAAGTTGAAATTAATTATTTTCAAAAGAGTCTGTATGTGACAAATGAATTATTTCACAGAGAAAATATTATTTGGCCGAATTTCCATTGACAAATAGATAATAATAAATTGATTAATGCTCAAATATGTCGCTAATGCGGTTAATGGATAATAAATAATTATTTTACTCAAATCAATAATCCATATTTGCACTGTGCAGACGATTTTTAAATCGAAACTAACAGAAATTAATAGCGGTATAAAAATTTTGTTTTAATTATCAAGAAAATTAAATAATAATTATAAATATAGTGAAGTTTATTAAATTTGTTAATTTTATTATTATTATTATTATTATTATTATTATTATTATTATTATTATTATTATTATTATTATTATTATTATTATTATTATTATTATTATTATTATTATTATTATTAATAATAAGAATGATTGCTAAACTTACTGAAATAGTTTAGGTCCAATTTTCAATTTGGGATTTTTATTTTCGCATAAATTAAATGGACTCAATTTATTTCTTATTGCACTGTCATTGTTTTGGTGCTTTTCTTTCAATATTTCCGTAAGTTTGCTGAGACTTCTTGCCCACAATTCTCGGGCCATAATTGCTTTGCTTTTATAGGACTCAAAATTATTGAATGTGACAAAGACTGCATTAAAAGTAATCAATGATAAATTTTCATGGATAATTGAACAAAAGAAAAAAATTATTATTTTTTTTAGAAAATGAAGAATTTCCTAAATTGCTTCCTAATCTTAGTTCGTAAGAAGTAAAAAATAAATCGATTACTAATTTATTTTATTCAATATTGGTAATTTTGATTTTATATTTTGAAAATAATTTTTTATTAAAATATTATTGATAATCAATATTATTTAATAATCACATAATATTGATTAATTGACTTTTTTTAAATTAAAATTTTTCTAATTAATTTTTTATTATTATTAGTTGCGTCATAAATAAATTTTACAAATCAAATTTTAATTAAATTGCAGAAGATCATTTAACATTTCATTTATTTTCATTGGGATTAAAAATCAAATTAAAACAAAATTAAAGCAATAATTTTTGAAAAAATTCTGAAAAATAATATGGTAATTTATGTTTTTTTATGTAAAAAGAATTTAGTAAACAAAAAGAAATGAGAAATCAGGAAGAGGAAGGAAACAAAAGAAATTAAACAAGAAAATAAAAACCAAGGTCAGGACTAATTAATTAGTACAAAAATGAAAAGGAATTTTGGAATCGGGAAAAAATAACAACAATATTCTTATTTCGACAGCTTGTCAGTGATAGCAGAATTGCTGGGAAAAGGAGGTTAAGCAAAAAAGGAAAAAGGGAAAATAACTTGACAGCCGTCAGAGATAAAAATGGAACAGTCGGGGAAAGCAGGAGAAAGAAAGTGAAAAAAACACTTGATTATCTTGAGTGCCACAATAGAAGCAAACTATATAAAGAAAAACTAGTAGAGACAAAATGAGACAAAATTAGAGACAAAGAGTGACGTGAATTGAGACGAAACGTGAGAGACAAATTGAGACAAAAGTGAGACGAGAATAGAGAAAATTGGACAGAGTCGAACAAACGTTATTGGAAAACGATTTATGAAGAATAATTTTTAAGAAAATAATTTGTGAATAATAATTGTTTGAGAAAATTTGAATAAAAGAATTTAGTGTAAAAATAAAACGAAAAGAGTATTTGAATAAAGTTGTGAAGAAGGTCAAAGAAAACAACCAGCTCAAAGTCTCAGTTGATAAACCAATCAGTAATTTGTGATCTTTTAATCCGGTGTTATACTCAAGTGCTATTCCTCACCGAGTGTTGTTATAAGCATTGTATAGACACCTAGCAGAGTGTTGTATTGATTGTCAGTGTAGACTTTATTACTGTGAAAAGAAAGTTTATTTGTGATTATCAATAAAGATTTCTGTTGTCAAGTGTTATTTGTGAATCGTATAAAGACACGTTTGAAGTCAGAGTAACATTTAAATTTATCAATAAAATGGAAAATTGTAAATTATTAAAATTAAATTAAAAACTAATTAAATATTCAAAAAAAATCAATATTTTGCGGGAGATGTTTTTTGATATTGAAAGTGACATTCACTGAGTGTTTATCGTGCAATTGTTAAATGTTGATCTATCAAAGTGTATATAATTTTTTTTGAATAAAAGTTCTTTTGTTGGGATATTATTATTTATTTTGACTGAACATGAAAAGCCAGACCAAGACAAGTTTGAATTCCCAATATAATTAAATGTTAGGATATTTCTCAATAGAATAATTAACCTCAAAATATCAAGTTCGATTGAGCAAAATTGTTCCTTGCCTAGAAGGTCTGAAAATTCCTGTTATGTTTTCTAATTATCCAGCCTGACATTAGTTATCTTTCATAAAATACTTTTTCTATTTAAATTTCAATAGATACTACTTTCGTTCATTTTTATAAGACCCATACATAAATATATACAAAAATGTATGAAAATATATGTTTGAAGAATTACAGAATAAATTTCTGTAACAAAAAGTATCATCTTCCGAAATAATTAATAAAATACAGATAATCTGTTAGTGGAAGATTTATATATTCTGTAAACCGGAAAATAAACTGTGATATTAAATGAAGTATAATATTTTATATGATAATAGAATGGTACGTGGCATCTTATTACAAATGCAAAATATTTTGATTGCATTATGTTTTCATTCAGAATATGATACTATATTGCACTATTTCCAAATTCAATCTGCTATAAGAAGATAGATGTGTATGATAACCGATGTATACTGACTTACTTTTGATAACATGCAATCAGAACCACTAGATAAGTACGGAATGCATATTAAATACCTCCAGTTCTACCCACACTTATCACAATTGCAAAGGAGAACATAATTTTAAGTTAATTCCACGTTGATGTATTTTCTATCAAATTACAAAATATATAACACGTAAGTGCTTATAGATGATTAAATTTGGAAACATTAAATGAAAAATTAAACCAAAAATTTAATAATATATAAAATTATTATTTTTTTTTGATATTTTATTTATTTGAAAGTTTTAAACATAAATAAATTATATTCCTTTGATTCTCAAAATAAAAAAAATATTCTAGATTATTCATATTTTTCTAAGAAAATTTAAGTAATTGATTTCAATATTAAAATGAATAAAATATTAAATTATTTTTCTATTTATACGTATTTATAGTAGAGAAAACTTTCGGAAATGAAAACAAAAATGATAAATCAATTATTTTTCTTTTGACATTTTAATCTGAAATTAATTTAATAATTTAATGATATTTTTAGTAAAAACTAGTTTGCACTTTGCTGATAGAATTCTTTAATTAATTTTATATAGGCATTTAAATAATTAATTGAATTTAATATAGAATTTTTCAAAGTGAACTTTGAAAATAGTATTATTTAAAATTTGTCATTTAGACAAATTTACAAAAAATAGCTGAAACTTTCAGACAAAAATATCTACTTTCTTATTTCCCTTTGGGGATTAGGGATTTTTATATGAATTTTCTTTTGATTATTTTTAATTAATAAATTAAAACAATTATATATTTTTGAGAATTAACATTTCAAATCAATTAATTGCAGATACAAAAAATATAAAAATAAAAATATATAAAAATATATAAAAAATATTGAATGCATTATTTTGATGTATGATAATATTAGTTACGAATTTGGCTGTCGATTTTGGTTGGAAAAATTGTAATTTATAACTTCCAAAGTATGCCTCCCTTTGATGACCGAGAATATATAATAATATCACCTTATATGAGAAATGGTACATTAAATTTTGCACAGTGAAAAAAATTCACAAATTATCATTATTATTCTTCTTATTATTATTATTATTATTATTATTATTATTATTATTATTATTATTATTATTATTATTATTATTATTATTATTATTATTATTATTATTATTATTATTATTATTATTATTATTATTATTATTATTATTATTATTATTATTATTATTATTATTATTATTATTATTATTATTATTATTATTATTATTTTAATATAATCTAATTTTGATACTTAATTACCTTTAAATCAAATCTTCCTTTAAATTTGAACCTGTAAATCAACCTTGACTCTCATGAGTCTATATCGAGCCTTTCCTTAAATTCTGATAAATTTTTATAAAATAAAATTTTTTAAACTTAAAATTATAGCCAACAAACTTTAATTTTTTTATTTAATTTTATTTTTTTATTTATAAATTTGATTTATGAATTTAAATATTTTAAATTGAATTTGAAAATTTTAGCACTTCATTGAAATTAAACTCTTGAAAAATTTTTTGAAAACAATATGCTATGAAATATATATTTTTATACTTGGACTTATTTATTTATCAATTTAAAACAAATAATGAAATTGAATGCAATTATTATTAATCCTTATGATTATTATAACCTCACTATGTAACCAGATTATAAATAGCCCCTCATTTGAACTGTAAAAATTTATAAAAATATAAAATTGAACATAAATCAAAAAATACATAAAAGTGGCATTTTCGAAAAATTCGTATTAATAGGACAATTAATTGGATTAAACAAACAGAATAGTTAGTGACGTTTGAGTAAGCATTTATGAATTAAACAATCAAATTAAACAAAAATAAAAAATAAAATTATACCAAACATTCCAGGAATTTGCAAATTAACTTTGCCCACTTTCCACGAACCTTTGATCACAAAAAGATCAGGATTAATGGATTCACTCCTCGTGCCGATTTTCACGGGAGACATCAGGGCTGGACTACAAAGCCAAATATAATTTGATCCAAACATTTCATTTAAATAACTGCTTTTGTCAACTGCGTATTCCTTCACTGCACTAATAAGTTGCATCAATTCATATCTGGAAAATAATTTATTATTAAAAAACTCAACATAGAAAATATAATAAAATTTCCAATCAATTTCAAAGATTAAAATTAAATTAATTTAATTAAATTATAATTAATTTTGCTAGAAATTAGAATTAAAGTGACAGAAAACTTTACCGGTATTAGTTGAATATCCCCAAGGATAATTATTAATCATTTTTTGGGAAAATATTAAACCAGGAAAATTTAGTATTAAATATTTTCACAATTTGTTTTTCAATTAACTTAAGGCTTATCCATATGATTTTATTATTATCATATCCAAAATTATTTTTTCTGAACACTCAATTGCAACATATTATTTTTATTATTATTATTATTATTATTATTATTATTATTATTATTATTATTATTATTATTATTATTATTTTTATTATTATTATTAATATTATTATTACAATTATTATAAAATATCACTTTAAAAAGGCTATTCCGAAAATTTTTGAATATCAAAGAAAGATCGATATCTTTATTGATTTATAGTCAATTTGCGAGTATGTAATTTGTATCTATAATGTCACTTAGACTAATAATACTCCGTTTTATAGATTACAGAATTGGAAAAACGTTAGAATTAATATTGCATGTTTCGGTTCTTAATTTCTTAAAAAAATTTAACTTATAGCGTCATACAATAATTATAATAATAATAATAATAATAATAATAATAATAATATAAAATGAATTCTCACTGGGTTCCATGGAAAAGTATGACTCGATCATTGTTCTTATGAAGCTCTTTAAGAATTCTTAAAGAGTCAATTATAAATGGACAAAGATTTTTTTGTGCTTTGCAAGATTGTAAATCAGAAATATCCAATCCGTTTAGTTTAATACTTTTAGATATGATAAATCTAGAATTAATGACAAAAAGATAATTAAGATTAAAAATCTTTATAAAAAGACAAATTGATATCATTTTGCCTACAATTTTATTCATGAATTTACAGATATTTAGAGTAATATATTATTTTTTAACATTTATAAGACCATTTTTTATAATATTTTACTATTTGTTTATTATTTATTTATCTCAGTGCCTTTTTACCATTGCCGCACTCCAAGACAAAACGAAATTTTATCAGCAGTATGAATAGGATTTTTATCAACAAATATTTTTTGTTAATCAATGCGAAATTTGAGATTGCTTCTCTTGCAAATAAGATTGATGCAAGATTCAATTGGTGAAAGACAAATACACATTTTTTTATTGACCATTTGAAGTTTTTTGAGCTTTTTGTGAATGTCGGAAATCCATGCTCGCAAAGATAAATGCCTCCAAAACCCAACAAAAATTATATAATTTCTGCTTCTCAAAGATATCCAGAACATTGACAACTCATTTTCATCTAAGATTCTTTTGAAAACTATCATTTTTCAAATCAATAAAGTTTTCTTCTAGCCCTTGTTCAAGATTGTTTGATTCACCCTCCAAAATGGGTTGATTACGCATTCCATTTATGTAACCTCGAGATTCGGATACGAGTCGACCGTCGGAAAAGATTCAAAATTTGATTTGCTAATTTTTGAATTTCAAAATCTCAGTTTTTCCGCAAATCCTTTTACCTCGTTAGAGATGGTGATGAAAGTTTCTTGAGCTCGTTTATTTAATTAAGTTTGTCGAAAATACAGCTTCAAGATGAAACTTGCAACCACAAAGGATCATCCTTTAGAAATGAAAATAAGCTATTCTGTATTAAAGCTACACCGGTTTGCACTGAATAAAAGCATAATATGGGTTGGTATGTACAACTCATATTATAGATGTGTCATTATTTGTGATTGGATTTTTTGTGCAGTAATAAATTCAGTAATCAATTGCGGGTTGGTGTAACTACTTATTTAGCCATTTTAGAAATGGCTTTCAAGTAATTTTATTTTAGTTAAAGTAAACTTTAAGGTTTGAATTTTGATCCATATAGATATGAGATCATTATTCAAGCTCTTAAATAATACTTTTTATCGATATTTTTATTATAAATTATTTTTAATTAATTTTTCAGGATTTCTTTTAGGATTTTATGAAATTTTATGAAGTTATTTGGAATTATTTCGATATAAAGTCAAATATATTTTTAAATATAAATAAACATTTTAAAGGGATTAATTAGTCGAATTTTGTCATGTTTTATTAAAATAACTAATAATAAATTTATTAAAAATTGAAGATAAATCTTACGAAATAATGTCTTTATTATCTATACAACTCAAAGTTGAGTTTTCGGAATTTTCGTCAAAATTTTATCGGTCATTTTTTTCTAAAAATTTCTAAAAATGTCTGTAAATGATTTATTATAGTGCATTTTGTCATTACAGCGATTCTACATATCGAAAATTTGCATGCATTTTTTTACTATGTGTTGTGTTTTTGTGTGCCAGTTTATTTTTTCTACCACTTTCTCACTTTCTATATTAAATGCGTTTATTCATTGCAATGCTAAAAATCAACACACAGGTAAGTTTGTATGTTTATATAATATACACGTATTGATTTTATTTTTACATTATAGATGCGTTTATTCAGTGCAAATGGGTGTATTTAATCATGAGTAACTGAATTTGGAATTTGTCCCACGCATTCAAAATGAAAATAACCGTTTATCTGATAAACTTTACCAATAAGTTTATTTTTAATTACATTTTGAATAGTTTTCTGAATTTCTTGAGGCGCTCCCAAAACTGATTTATCTGGTGACTTGAAATGGTGAGTTCCATTTCTTAATTTTTCCTTATTGAATAGTGCCCTTCAAAATAATTTTCATTTTTATTATTATAATACATTTATTTTTAAGAATTAAAACAAAAATATTTTCAATTTTTAGATTCTTTTATAAAAGATGAAAGATTATTTAAAAAGGTTTTACATCTTAAAATTTTTTTTTCAAAGACAAATTCCAAAGTCAAAAGATTAATTTCATTTTATTTACAAATCAAAGAATTAAAATAACTAAAGATTTTTTAATCACTTTTTTTCAAATCGAAAAATTAATATTTTGTTTTTTAATGACTGTGCTAAAGGGCTCACACAAAACTTACTATTTCCACCTTTAAAAGGTTAATAATAATTCCAAAATTATGTAAATTAAATGCATAGTGTAAAGATAATTTCTTTACTGTTTTTATAGACTAAAACGTTGATCCCACACTTTGAAGGGCTTTATAACTCCGTCAAATGTCATGATATATTAATTATCCCTATTTCGAAAACCAATTAGGAAGATGAATTTTGTAAATGAATGATGGGCCCTGTTAACAGAAATATTATTAATACTGGCTTTACTATTTATTCTGATAAATTACTAGTAAAAAAAGAAGCTGTAATATTTGTGAAATGGGCAATATACGAAAACGGTGCTACACCAAATTAGGACAAAGAAAAAAAGGAGTTTATAACATAATTTGTATGAATTTTGTAGATATTAACGTGATACATTAAATAAACATCGCAAAGCATCTTCAACGTGAACTTTTAGAAGATATACTATGACAATGGAAGTGTAAATATAAGGTTTACAGATATTGCAGGGAGGCAGATTCCATTCAACAATTACATCGCTATATCCAGCGATGTATCACAAAAGTGTCTAACGTTACTGTAAAAAATGACTTTAAAACTATACGGAAACGCCTACGGGAAATCTGCATAAGTATCTCCATATCAGTTGTTGACATTTACAATTGTTTCATATACTTTGTTACACATGTTAACATGTTATTTCATGGACAAATGTCATACTCACCGTTCCGTGTCAATTCGTTAATATGTTATTAAATTTGCCGATATTTTGATGCCGCACCGTTAAAATAGAGCTCTTGATGATCGTTTAATAGATATTAAATATGATATATTCAAATGCAAAGAACCTTCTAAAGAAAATATATCAAAGATGTGTATTACTCGACACTGAAATGTAAAAAGTTTTTATCACAATATTTTCTTTCCCTGATATCTGAACATTGACTTTTCTCTATCAAATGATGCATTAACAATCCAAATATAATTAATAAAATTGTTATACTGTGTTAAATATTAAAGATAATTCAAATTATTTAAAATTGCTGATTTGATATTTTGCTTAATAGTCATGGTAACGATAATTACATTTGTGAAATCATAATTAAATTTATATCAAATTTAATTAATCAAGCTTCAAATAGATATAAAGTTAAAACACGTTGATTCAACGTCGTTTAAGGAGTGCATCAGTCATGTAGTTTATTATTGTCATTATTGATATTATGACAAGTCTCGGTACAACAGTCTTATGACGGTTACTTATACTAGTTAGCAGGTGTGCTTAGCTGTTAGGAGGTCTTATTGAAATTTATATAAATCTTAAATGAAATGCTTATTTAAATGAAGGTCTCATTTTTTATTTGGCATGGTATTCACTCAATGCTCATACATATATGCAACGGCTTGCGCAGTGTATGTGTTAAAAGAAAAACTGAAAGTCACGCAGTAGTGTATAAAGTAAAGTATTTCTCATTGACAATATTCTTTTGTTTGATTCATTTTTTGATTATTGTCCCTAGTTGATTGTTTTAACTGAAAAAACGTGTAAATGTTATTGTTATTTTAGAAATTGAATATTTTGAATTAAACAACTTTGGTATTAGTTTTGTCTAATTTCTAAAAAATGAAATCATTAAATGAACACGCCATCACATCATCTAAGCTAGATATTGTCAGCGCCGAAATTAAAGAAAAATGGGGAAAAGAGCATTTCCGCCACATCACATACACTTTTCCCCTCTTTCCAACAAGAAAAATATACCGTAAGTGGTTTGTAAGTTTAATGATGATATAAAATCTCATATAAATTAATATATTATTTTTCAACTCATTTTTTTTATATTGGTTTCATTCACTTTGGATTTAGTTTTATTAACCTTAAAGCTTTATTTAAACATGTCCCGGTTTTTCATGCCTTTCATTACTCATTACTATTTCAGATCAAATTTCTACAAATGAAAAGTGTTTTTTGATTTTTCTGAACCTCTTAAAAGTTTTCATATTTGAACTACTCTGAAAATATAAAGAAACCGTTATTTTATTAAGAATTATTTTGTTTTTAACTGTATTTAGTGAATCCCATTAAAGTACACTAAAAAGATCTGGGAATCTCAAAATCAACTGGTACTTCACGTATGGTAAATTTATTTGGACAATATTTTGAATGAGAAGAATTTATTAAAAAAGCACTATTGAAACCCTGTTGGAGTACCAGTTCAGAATTTACACTGGAATTACTAACTAAGACGCAAAGACCTGGCTAAAAGGCTTCCATTTATTAAAATGTTTTAATTGGAAGTTTATTTATAAAGTAGTTCAAAGATAAAACTTGGAAATGGACAACATGTGAATCATCGAAAAAATATTTTGTATATATTTTGTCATTGTATTTATTAAAAAAACTTGACTATGAATCAGTAAATATATAAAAAACATCGATATATTACTGATTCATAGTCAAGCTTTTAAATAAATCAATGTCAATTGAAAAGAAATCAGTGGTGAAACTTGACAAAAAGTTAGAATATATATTTTGCATTATTGTTAAATATTATTAATATTATTATTATTATTATTATTATTATTATTATTATTATTATTATTATTATTATTATTATTATTATTATTATTATTATTATTATTATTATTATTATTATTATTATTATTATTGCTTAAATTTTTATTAACAATAAAAGTATAAATAAAAAATAAATTATTTACAATTATTTTATCAATTAAATTTATTTCGTATAGCTTGAAGCCTTTGGGGGTTTTTCTAAATGAAAAATGAATAAAAATGAAATTATCATTTTATTGGACTGGACAGTCTCACACTTGTTATGATTGCAATGTCCGAACGCCTGTGGGCAAATATTTATTGCCATCATTTTTTAATCAAAGAAATTTCTACCGGGAAATTAAATTAGATTTTATTTTGTAAAACGAGTTGATATTTGTTATAATGAGTTGTTGATTCCTTACAAGTAAATTCTTGATGGAGGGTTAGGGACAATATGTAAATGACGACGATCTGTGGAAGCTGCAAATGAGGAATTTCACTGCGGTTTAATTAATTAAATGTTTGTCTATCTTTTCGGGATATTACTACGTTTCGTTTGCTTTTATCTTAATTATGTCTATTATATATTTAAAAATAGTAGTTAACCATGCCTGGGTTACATATATATATATATATATATATATATATATATATATATATATATATATATATATATATATATATATATATATATATATATATATATATATATATATATATATATATATATATATGAATAAATCCAAGAAATGGTATAACAATTTTATTGGCATCTACAGGGCACGTGGATCAGTTTCGAATAATAACAGTTTGTCCATTTCAATATCATGAGATAATGCCATCCTTGAACGAAATTGAATGAAATCAGGATATGGAATATAATTTTTATTGTCATATGATAGCGCTATCATTGAACAACCTAATGGTCGCATCTCCGCCGATTGGGTATAGAGCACAAGGCATTTTATATCCAATTTTAGATTTAAATCGAGCTGCTTCCACTTGTGCACGACATACTTGAGATCGACAATCAGGGATCATACCAGTCATAACACCTCCAGTACTTTCAGTAATATTAAACAATCTTGTAGCTGAACTCTTCTCAATCATTTTATCTGGAACTTTTCTTTGTGTAGCTACTACACCAAAATTATTGCCTCGAATACCAACGGAAAGCAATCCATCTAATGCCATTGCCTTAAATGCATATTCGACTTTGAATAATCTCTTTTCAGTTGTCAAAACAATCTTCGCTTCCATATTTCCGATTTAAAAAATCCACACTTCCAGAATTCAAAAATTTACAAATAAAACAAAACCACCAAAATTAATTTCTACAAAAAATCTCATAAATTCATAAAAGACAACGAAATCAAACCCATTGCTCGCGTCTGTGTGCGCACACCCATTTACCATAATTCGGCACACAGACGCGAGAATATTCAACCAACAGACTAATCAACAGCCAGTCAGAGGTGAGTGACATTCCCCCTCTGACTGGTCGAAACAATATATATTTAATATAATTTAATATAATTTTTATAATTTTTTATATTTGTATAAATTATATTACGGAAAAAGCTATTTCAGTTGATATTTAGTATTGTAAAATTCATCCTCAAATTTATTATTTCTTAGTTGAATTATTTTATTTTATTATTTAATATTTTAAATTTATAATTATATATACTATAAAAAAGAAAAATATAAATAATTGTATTATTTACAAATTTAATTTCTAAAAATATTAAAACATTAATTAAATTTAATTTAAATAATTTTTTGTTCATAATCAATAATCCAAAAATCCTAAAACAATCAGCAATAATATCAGAATGCTTCATTGATAAATTTTTTAAAACAATAAAAAGCTTAAAACGATAAATTATTTTATTTATGAAAATCAGTCAATTTTATTGACGAAAAAAATATTTAATTTCTCGGAAATTGTGAAATTTCCTTCCAATAATTGCTAATGAAAATGGAAAAAATGATACAAATGGAATTTCACTTTGAGATTTAATGGAAATTATTGACAAAAATTTCTCCTCAAAAATTTAAGCAAACTTGGAACCATAAAAATTTCTTTTGAACCCTGAAAAACTATTAAATAGTGACTTTTGGAGTCATAGATATAGTCCAATACATTATTTTCAACTCATAACTTTATTTATATTATTACCTGTGAACTTTTAATAGATCCAAATTCATAGGGCACCATATTATTTGTTCAAACCACCGTAAATCATTGTAAGTGTTTAATTTTGTTAAATTTTTGTTAAAAATAAAGGTTAAGTTTTGTAAGTCAGTGTTATGCAATATTTTAATTAAATTTTATTTTAAAACTATTCTTATTAGACGCATTTCGAAAATAGGCAACGCCAAAAATAATTATCGTCTCGAAAATTCTTACAACTCGAGGCTCAATGGATATAAGGAACAAAACGACAGATAAGAGAATTCAAATACAAAATATAAATGATTTAAACAAATATTCAAAGTAGGGGCATGTGAGCCATCTACCATAGTCGCTTATGATTAGCTGAATAAAACATGACTCGTCCGAGCGATACATCATTTAATGCGTCATGAGTCGGTGGACATTTTGGTATGAGTCATGTATGTGTGATGAGTAATAGTAGACATATAGAAAATATAGTGAGTCATTGCAACATTTTTTAATGATCGCAATTGTCTTATTTTTATTTTAGAATTTTTTTACAAAACGAATATTTTTCGAAAATTTTTCAAGTATTTTGAACAAAATTAATTAGTCATTTTAATATTCAGATGTCTTTGTTAATCATGTACTTTTATTGTAAATGTCTTTATTAATTATATATTATAACTTATTATTATTATTATAACTATTATTATTATTATAACTATTATTATTAACCTTTAAATGCATGATTTTTTGTATTGCATTAAAAACACTGAATACGTGCTATCACAATTATTATTGACAAAAACATAGATTTTATTTTTATTTTTACTTGAATCCAAAGACTTATCTTATCTTATTGTCATACTAAAAAAATATATCGCTGTCATTAATCATAAATAATTATATTTAAATATTTGGTACGATGGAAATTTCCATCACAATGCATTTAAGGGTTTAAAAACTAAATCGTTGCAGTATTTTAGCAAACGAGTTTTTTAATATGTAATGTTCAAATAATTTTTATTTTTATTATAAGAACTTCTTTAAAATTTCACCACTGATTTCTTTTCAATTGACATTTTATTTATTAAAAAGCTTGACTATGAATCAGTAAATATATCGATGTTTTTGATATTCACGAATTTTTGTCACTAATATATTTTTTTATTTATTTAATTAATTTTAATTTTTATGAATATTTATTTGAATTTTATAGTTTTGTGTTTCTCTTTACATTGATAGTGCATAAAAAATAGTAATATTAATAATAAAAACACTATTATAAAAATTTAAAAAAAAATAATAATAAATGTCTTTTAATCAAAAAAATATTACAATAAATAAAACAATAGATTTTATAAACACAATTTAAAAAATTTATTTACGAAATAATAATTCAGTAACCAATACTCATGTAACATAATATGTCAACTTTAAAAGGTTTATTCTGCTTTTCGGGTTTCTTCATGCTTCTTGCTAAGATTTTTTTAACGCTTCCCAATTCCCATTTCGATGAACCCATGGGTATATTTTATCTTGAATAATCTAAAAATAATAGATATTATATAGATAATTATTAAATCAATTACTTCGACTGAAAATTTGAAATAATTCTCATAAAAGATTGAAATTTGGAAAGAATCTGATTCATATGCATGAAATTCAATATGAAGTGTGACCAGTTCATGCCTGATTCAAAAAGTGAACAGAGTACCAGTTTCAAATGGTACTCCTGTGCTCTAATCTATTTCTGATTTAAAATACCAGAAAAATCAATAGGGTTTTCTTCTGTGATCTTCTCAGTATAGGATACCAGGGATCATAAACCTGTTACTTTTAATTTTCATTTTCTTCATTAGAAGGTACTCCATTGAGTAACCTTTTAATAAAATTGATGTGGTATAATTTTTTAATAAAAATATATTGACAGGGACTCGTTATTTACACAAATAATGTATGAATCTGATTGTTTGTTGTATAACAATATGAATAATAAAAAGGTCATTTATAGACACCGGATGTGTCGAAAATACGTAAACATTGATATCTTTATTGATTTATAGTCAACTTTTATATAATTGTAATGCCATTTGAAAAGAAATCTGAAGTAAAATTCGAAATAAGTTCTTGTAATAATAATAATTAGGAGATTGACAAGGCATATCTTATAGTCAAAAATTGTTTCATTAAATACATTATTTGCAGAAAAAGGCTTAAATTATCACTTTATTGTTTAAAATAATAATATTAGTTATAATAATAATAATAATAATATTAAAACAATAAAGTGATAATTTAAGCCTTTTGCTACGAATAATGTACATAATGAAAATATTTTCGACTATAAGATAGTCCTTGTCAATCTCCTGGAATTTAGCAATCTCATTCCCGAAAATACATTTCTATCTTTCTTTTATTTCCTTTTTTTAATTTTCATTGGTTATAAATATAATATAATATAATGATATACTTTCTTTTTCTGGATTTTTTTTAAAAATTTTACTTAAAATTAAAATTAAAATTATAATAAAATAAATATCATTTAAAATTCAAACTGACAAAAACTAAAACCTTTAAATTTTTTAAAGTTTCTGTAATTAGCCTCTAGAAGTCTAATAAAATATTTCAAAATATTTTAAAATAAAGCCTCCAACAACTATTTATATACGCTATTTAACTATTTCAATAAATTTGTCAATTTTGATTTTTAAATCCTATCTTTTGAAAGTATATTTCCTAAAATTTTCTATATTATTTTAATTATTACTTTTTTTTTAAATTTATTATATTTTTTATTTTTTATATATTATCAGATGTTCTCAAAGTCAATTTCAACCAACCAAATTCATGATTTCATTTATTTCTTCTTTAGTGTTGATTTTTGGCTGTCTGTTTATGATGAGAATTGCTTCTTTGAATCTGACATTTTTCTTTTGGATGTTTCCATTAACTATGATTTCGATTGAAATATTTTTTCTTTCCTCAGTTGGTTGACATTGTTGGAGATGTCTGTTTATCGAGGATGTTCCACCAGGATCTATATGTTCTTTAACTCTTTGGTGCAAGGTCCTGAGTGTACTTCCAATGTAGATTTCCTTGCATACATTGCACGTGATGCAATAGATGATGTTTTTTCTAAAGCATCTATCTTTCAGTGTCTGGCAGTTTTTCACTGTGCAATTGTTTTCTCTATTTGTTTTGTTTGCCAGAGCTTTTCTCAATGTCCAAGATTTATGTGCTATCGAAATTGGAAGACCGGTACGTTTATGTTCTTTCAGGATCTTGAAGTCGAACGACAGACACTGAGAACCATATAACCCATTTGTTTCTATAATAAATGCTGCTACCAAGAAATCATCACTTAATAATAATAATAATAATAGTAATGTAGATTAACAAAAAATGTGCAATACAAGAGCATGATTAAAAAAGATATTTAAATATTAAAATGCCTAATGTGTGTTTATAAATCTCGATAAAATTCTATGTTAAAAATGACTTAAAACATAAATTTAAACCATGTTTAAAAATACTTAACTTATTTGAATAGTGGGGCAGTCCTTTATTGAATTTCTGGAAAAGTAAAAAAATTGTAATGGAGGAGGAAATATTGTTTTGTCCAAAATAAAAACTAGACATTTCCGAACATTAAAAAACTTTTGACCGCAGAAAAAATATGTTGCAATGACTCACCATCTTTGTTATATCTCTACTATGACTGATGACACACACCTGACCAATACCAAAATGTCGTGACACATCTAATGATTTATCGCTCAGACGAGTCGTGTTTTTATTCAGCCAATCAGAAGCTTCTGTGTCAGATGGCTCACATTTCAGTGGTGATCCATAAATAAATTTTTTTAATAAATACAATATATATATTTTTTCAATTGACAATATATTTATTAAAAAATTGACTAAGAATATATGTTAACCAATGTTTCGAAAACCTGGAATGAATTAGAAAATTTATTATTGTTGTGAAAATGTGCAGGAATAAAATTTAAATAAGGAATTAATTATAATTCAGAAATTTTAAAAATCAATTGTGTTGAGAGTAATGGAGAGGGCAGGGTTACATAAAAGTGAAAAATTTTAATCTAAATATCTGAATCCGATAATTTTAACTAATCAGCATGTAATTTAAAACGCATACTAATTAATACTTATTTAAAAATCTAGTTGATGATATAAATCATTTCTTTTGGAAAACATAATACCTGAGTTTGGTAAGTATAGTATACGTTCTGATAATGAGAGAAATATTTGGTAAATTTCGCAAAATTAAGATAAATATTATCTCAAATGCGATAGTAAAATTCGACAGTCATGGTCAAACGAAAAGTGAGTAATTTTTATAATAATAATTATTATTATATATTTTTAAAATTTAATTTCATTGAAAATAAATTTTTATTTGTTTACCTACTACTAGAATGTAATTATCGAATATTTGTTTTAACTAACAAACCAATTTGAAACAAAAACCATGGAATTATAATCAATAAATCTACAAAATTAGTCATGCATGACTTGAAATCAAATTTTGTATTAAATGTGTCATTCTACGAGATATATAAACCAATTACGTCTTATTGCTTTATTGAAGTAAATAATGATATTTATTTTCATATATAATTGATGCAAAATTTTATTGCAATTTAAATTGATCTTTTTCTACAAAAAAATGTTCAATTAAGTTCTCTACTAATTTTAATGAAATTCTATGAAACCATTTCTGTCTAAAAAAGAATTTCCACTGCTGTTACATCCAGTTCAATTCAATCTAGATTAAATTAACTTGCTCAGTAATTGATTTAATTTATTAATCAATATTAATTGAATTAATTTGTCTATGAATGTTTTATTAATTATTATTGGAAATGTTTAAAATTAATTTTTGTACAATTTGTTTTAATTTGCAGAATGTTTTATTTCGATTTCCAAAAATGTGTACTTATATTTGTATGTGTGTATATGGTATTATTATTGCTTATTAGGTATTGGATCACACAATATTTATTTATTGTCAATTTATAAAATTAAATTTTTTTTATTGTTATTTGAAAAAAAAATCATATTGATAAAACAAAAATAATTATATGGAAAAATTGATATATTTAGGTCTTATATTAAATTAGATTTTTACGAATCATTTCCGTTGAGAATTTCAGACCTTTTGTAGGAACACAAATTTATGGAAGTTTAACGGGATTTTATTATTCTTTGTGTTTTGTAATGATAAAAAGTATTACTTTCTCTATTCAATTTGAATCTGCAATAAGTGGATAATTTGTATGTCACAGGCATGTGACAACATTTTGTTGATTTTGTAATTGTTACCCAACGATAGTAAAGTTGTTTAAGTAATTTAGAAGGGGATTAATAAATTTAAATGGGTTTTATTTCCATGTTTATGTATTGAGTACTATATACATTTTTTTGCTTATAAAAAATTTGATTTTTAAAGGATATATATATTTCTGTAATGCTTTAGTAATGTATTTTGAATATAAAACAATTACAAATTATAATTCACAAAACTGGAATAAAAAAGTAAAAGGAGACACTTTGCAAAAGTCTTACTTTGAAAAGTACTAAAATAGTACTATCAATAAAACGTAAATAAACACCATTCTACACGTGCAACATCTTTAATAGCTTATATTTGAAATTTGAAATACAGAAAAGTTATCTTGCTAGGAACATGTTTTTTAAAGTTTACATAAGAGTTGAAGAAATATTAATATGAATGAAATATGACTATCAAATCAACTAAAATTACCGAAACAATTTCTCATTATTCATCAATCCTCGTTCCTTTTGAGCAAGTTGAAGTTCCTTAATGAAATTCTGATGATTTGGGATTTTGTTGCTGACAATTGTTGCAACTTGAGTCCAATTGTAAGCCTGCATAAAATCGACCATGGCTTGGATAATATGCCAATTAGCGGGCTCAAGTCGAATTGCCAATGAAGATTTGTCTAACTAAAATAAATCTGATACTGATTTTAAATAATAAATTCTCTAATATATTTATGTAAATAATAATAATAATATAATAATGGTGCAGACAAGGAATAAAATAAAATAAATTAATAAATAGTATTTCAATTAGACTTGTGAGTCTCATATTATTTGACCGCGGAGTCACATTCCATAATCAATATTACCAAGGGCTAAATTTCGTGAATTGCTCGACTTTCCAAAACATCTTGATGAAAAATACCAATCACTGACTGTAATGGATTTATCATCTATAGTTAGTCTCAAAATTAGATAGATATCGCAATATCAATGATAAACAAATCAAAATTTATGAAATTGGTATGCAGAATATTTTATTGCAATAGTTTCAAATAGAATTAAAAATTCGTTTAAATTTAAATTATTGAAAATTTTTTTGAAAATTAATATAATAAAATTGACAATTTAAAAATTATTATTGGTAATTTTTTTTACAAAATCAATTTGTAATTTAGGAAATTTAAATTTAAATAAAAATATATAGTTTAAATTTGGTGTTAATATTATCACTAATTTGGGTTTTTGTTTATATAAATTCGTTTTTTAGTTTCAAAAAAAAAGCTTTGTTTTTAAAAGTTTAAATGTCATGATATTTTTTTGTAAAAATCAGAATCGCATATATCGAAATTCTTTTAAATAAATTTAATAATAATAATAATAATAATAATAATAATAATAATAATAATAATAATAATAATAATAATAATAATAATAATAATAATAATAATAATAATAATAATAATAATAATAATAATAATAATAATAATAATAATAATAATAATAATAATAATAATAATAATAATAATAATAATAATAATAATAATAATAATAATAATAATAATAATAATAATAATAATAATAATAATATTAATAATAATACAGTGAGATATTCTACAAATTTGCAAAGTATTTATTAAGGGAAAATGGGAAATATTTAAACAAACTGAAAATTTTTTGCAATCAATATAAAGAAAATTGACTATTAAAATATTTTTAAAAAAATAATTGTGATTCATTCAAATCAAATAGCAAATAAATTAATATCGTTTCAAACAATCATCAAATGAATTTTCTTTCGTATTAATTTTAAAATAATTCATATTTCCCTATATAATAAATAAACCGATAAAATCTCATAGAAATATAAAAATAGAAAATTTCTGAAAAATTATATTATAATTTTAATCAATAAAATTGTAATCTCTCTCAAATTAAAAATAAATTAGAAAACAAAATGAATTAATTGTAAAATAAAACATTTTTTGTTTTAAATAATCGAAAAAAATTTTTTTTAATTTCTTTTCATAATGCTTTTGATATTGTAACTTTTGGTTATTTTGCTGAATAAATTAATTTTTTTATTGTAAAAAAATATTATTCATTCTAGAAATTTAGATATTTTTCCTGGATTATTTATTGAGATCAATTGAAATAAATGACTAAATGAAATTCAATGGGAAATATTTTGTTTTTTTATTAAAGGCGCCTAAACTCAATTAAAAAACATTCAAACTGAAATTTATGCCTAAATAATTTGAATAATCGTATTTTGTTTTAACAGTGATTGTTTAATAATATTAAATAATGTTTTCTCATTTCAATAAATTCATCAGTTTCCAGTCCAATGACTTTGTTAGATTGTTGGTAAACATCTTATATTGTCCAAAGTGTAAATTATATAATAATATAATATTTATTATTCCTAAACAAGTATTTCGGGAAAATAAACTCCAATATGTCTGGAAATAAAATATATTCAATGGAATATATTCAACAAGGAATCTAACACTGGATAGTGAAACGCAAAGATTGATATTTTCTTTGATGTCTTATTATTCCCATCAAATTCTAAAATGAAAGAATCAACGTCTTAAACAAAAGATTCAAAAAGATAAGCAATGATATCTAAATCAAATTATTGAAAGACTTTTCAAAATGACAAAAGTGTTAGAAATATCCAAACATAATGGACATAAATATATTCAAACTCCCATCTGTTTCATTATTAGGTATTATTAAGTTTCCTCTCACCAATTTGCCCAAATATTCTCCAAAATCTTTCAATATCTATTTTATAAAAAATAAATTATTTTCTCCTAAATATATTCAACATATTATCTCTATAAAATTATAATTATATTCCTATATTCGATTTTACAACACTTTTTCGAGATAGATCTTTACTAACTTAAAATGCAATTTATTTTTTTTATCAACTGCAATGTATAGTTGTTGTTATATTTGTTCGTAAATATAAAAAATCTCGTAAGTGCATCTAGTACTGAAATATAGATTGGGCTTATTGTGCTTATCTACCTACGTAAAAAAAAACATCAACAATAATTATTTAAAGCTCTAAATACTCACGTCTACGGGAATTAAAAGAATAATATTAGCAATATTTATTAATTCAAAGTAGCCACAGTTAAATACAGATTTAGAATTGACTTTGTTCCCTTAACATTAATGAGAAGACTGAGTTTGCATGTCTCTAACCAAGGAATCATAATCAGGTGTATATCCCGACAAAGATATTAATAATGAGTCTTCTGTATGGGAATCAGTAAGGACAGAACGTTGTTTAGTCTTCGTTAGCTTCAAGTATGAAAATATCGATTCGCAAAGGTATGTAGATCCGAAACAAGTATAGATATATTCGCTACATTTGGTGACATTGGGATATTTTTCTCGGCTGACATCCTCTTCAGATTTTCTGGCTTGTAGGTTTAGGTCAGTTTGCAAAATTATAATTTCATTTTCTAATGCCTTTTGATTCATATGAAATATATCTGAAATCTTTTGGCTAATGTCTTTCACACTTAAATATTTTTTAAAAGGAAAAGATATAAATTCCACTATTTAATTTTTTCAAAATCCTGGAATCTTACCTCAAAATCATCAATTACTTTTTGGATTTCCGCGACATATTTGTCGATCTTATACTTAATATTTTCATGTTTTTGTAGGTTATCCGCCATAGTTGGAAAATGATTCAGATTATTTTGTTGCAGATCTTCTATTAGCAATATAAAATTTATTAAATGCGTCTATGTAGCTGATCATATCAATTACTGTGTAGTGAGTTAATCAAATATCAAAAACTTTAAATTGTATAAAAAAACATTTATGTTATTATGAAAAAAATCATTTGTTTGATTATGCAGTTTTTTATGCTAAAATACAAATTATAGTGATCTTGATATTTTTTTTAATAATTATGAATTATATTATCAATGATTGGTTCACGGAATATTCCGATAGAATTATTTTTTCTCAAGGAGTATTTCAAATAAGAATGAAAATCCGGAAAATATTGACCTGCATTTCTTTATTAATATTACTTATGACATTTTTATTCAATACCAATTATGTTGACGATTTATTTCTACCTAATATTAACAGAAGAATTATATTTTGGTCTGGAGATGTTTATAAATTACAATGGGATCAATTGTTGTTCCAATCAATAATTCAGTCGAAGGCGAACTTTCCGTCGAATCTTCATTAATTTATAAATCTGCTGGAACTAAATATGCGCTTTAATGCAAAAAACCGTTTCTTCTCATGAAGCTGTAACTCATTTCACAGGTGTTTCACAGGTGGTAAAGATAAAGTTGTATTAGGAATAATTTCTGTTATTATGTTAGCTTGCATTGTTCTAACGTTTATCAATAATCAACTAATCCCTGACACGCTAACAAATCCAAAGCTCATGAACCATTCTCTTTCTAATATTTACATTGAAATATCAAATGCAGAAAAGTTATCCAGAAACAATGATAGCCTGATAGATAAAACTCAGTTTCATGATATGCTCAGCTGCCAATATTTTAATAATCTAAAAGCGGATTCTTTTAATGAAAAGGTCAAAGAAAGTCCTTCATCAATCAAGAAAGAGCAAACTACGACATACTGTTTTATTTTACCTTGTAATTCTAAATTTAAATGACTTAATATTGATGTAAAATCGGTAATAAATGCCAAGTCACCAAACCAAGTTTTATCCTTTAAATTTTCACAGTTTTCATCTTGTTCGCGAAGAAAACCCATAATTTCGGGCAATAAATCACGAAATCGCTGCAGAAATTTACCTCTGCTCAGCCATCTGATATCGGTATGTAGTAATAATTCAGGTTGGCCTTCATCGAGCTGCAGTTCGAAGAGGTCTTTTGAGGGAACTTCCTCGAATTGAATTAACAATTTTAAATGCTACGTACTTTACCTCTTTTGTGTTTGGTCTCTTACTAGCTAACACTTGCTGGTGAATTATGCAGTGATAGGTCAAAAAGCCTGGGAATACATCGTCAGCTCGACATAGAACTATAAATCCATTTTGCAACCTATCATTGCAGCTGCACCCTGGGAATACATCTTCAGCTCGACATAGGACTATAAATCCATTTTTGCAACCTATTATTGCAGCTGCACCATCCGTTGTTATTGAGACTAATTTGAAAAGTGGTACTTTCAAATCACGGATCAAGTTTTTAAAGGCTTTCAATATGTCGACATCTCTAGTCCTTTCCTTCAAAGAAATCATACCCAACAATTTTTCTTTAGATGTAAAATCCTTATAAACCATACGAACGAAAACAAGTAATTATGCTGTATCACTTATATATGTCGATTCATCACACTGAATGGAAAAACAAGAACATCTACTAATATCCTTAATTAACTGCTCTTTTACACTCCCACTCATCATTTCAATTCTTCACACCACTGTGTTTCGAGACAATTGTAGATCCTGAATTGCAGCAACAATTTCACTCTTGTTCTTAAATTCGTTAAAAAGTGAATCCGACATTTCCAAAAATAATTCCTTTACAAATTCACAGTCGGAAAATGGCTTGCATTTTTTGGCTAAGAGATAGCTTACTTTAAATGATGCAGTAGTTACTGCTTGCGCCATCATCTCAAGTATCACAAGTATTCTGTCTAGACAATAATGACAATTATTTTCTTAATAAAATTACATAGTTTAATCACATATGCTAAAGGATTATTGTTATTTGTCTTTACAATGATTTTCAAGATAGAAATCTTAATCACGCTTAAGCAACCGACGTACCTTATCAATAGAGTCAGTGAGTGGTGGGATAGGGTTATTTAAGTCATAAGAAAATAAATGAATGTAAATATTTTGTGCTTTTTCAATTTCTATCATGATAGTTTGTTAAATCATGTGGAATTATGAGAAAATGTAGAAAAATTCTTTTAAGCAAAAAGGAACTCCAAAAAACGCCTGCCAGATTTATCCGAGAATTGCAATGATGAATGTAAATGAATTCTTTCATAAAATATATAATTACACTCAGAGGTTACAAAAATGCTATTTAACGTGACTTAAAAAATAGAGGTTATACGCATTTGACTTACGTTAACACAGTTACACATCATATATATATATATATATATATATATATATATATATATATATATATATATATATATATATATATATATATATATATATATATATATATATATATATATATAAAATCTAGGAATAAATGGACGTTTTTCATTAAATTTTTTTCATGAGAACATGTTTGTAACAATATCGTACAAATGCATTGAATTCTTCAGCGTAATAAATTTTATCTCTGAGTTCATGTAAAATTATATTACAACAACTACAGGGAATTTTTTTTTACTCATCCTTTCCCTATTACGGATCCCATACGAACAGATTTTTAAACGAATTTATTTTTTCTTGTCAAAAAATTTTGTTACTTGGAAATATAATTAATCATTTAAGCATAAATATATAATGATACAAAATAGTAATAATAATAATAATAATAATAATAATAATAATAATAATAATAATAATAATAATAATAATAATAATAATAATAATAATAATAATAATAATAAAAATAAAATAATAATATACATTTTAAAAAGTTTTTATCTTTAAGTAGATTAATAAGATAAACAAAAATTTGTTTGACATGACTGATGGATAAGATAAAAAAATACATTAAAAATTTTTAAAATCTTTCAATCAAAGGGAAAAAGTTAGTTTAATTAATTTAATTTTGATTTTTTGATTTTTCTATAATTTAATAATAGCATTATTTTATTTAAATTTACTTCAATTTTTTATTTTATTTAAATATGACAGAAATCCTTAAAAATTTAATAATGGATTAGATGTAAATATATGTTTATATAAGTTTATATTCAAATAATTTATAAAAAGCATTGAATCAACCAATTTGCTATTTTTATATGAAATATAAATATGATTTCCTATGGAAGGTTAGTGTCTTTTTATATTTCTATAACTTTTCTTTGTTAAGATATACAATCTCTTTCATTGTCTTGCTCAATTATCTTAATAATTTTAGTTTCCTTTATTCTTATGTCAGATAATATCTCAATATTTTATTTATTTTACACAATTTAGAGTTAATATTAAATTAATAAAAATGTTGACGTACAATCTGAAATAAAGAATAAGAAGATTGGCTTGAATGAAAAGGATAAAGGATTTCAAGCAATGATATATAAAATCATTATTGTTTCACAAAAGTTATCAAAATATTATTAGACGCCTATACTTATTCCATGCAACAGTTGCATATATCGAAAATTTGCATGTATTCTCTACTTTGTTTTGTGTTTGTGTGTGAATTTATTTTTCTATTACTTTGACTATTTTTGCTTAAAATAAACTCTTCTACACCAGTTTGCATGGAATAAACGCCTCTTTGTGGGTAAACAAATAAATGAATCATCATTTCTGACAATTTATTTTCAGATTATGAATTGACAATATTTTGTTTTTTATGGAATTTTTACAATTTAAAGGTTTTAAAAATTTTTAATTAAAAAGTAAAATATTTTCATTTTAGTACATTTTGAAACAAAATCAAGAATATTCATAAAATAATGCTTTTCAGTTTTATATTAACTTTTTTAGTTTATATTATCAATTTCTATAGTAAGATTGAATTCAAAATATTTTTCGGTACAAAATTTAAAATTTTTATCTCTCATAGTTTCATCACAAAAAGAAATTTAAATCACATGAACTCCATAAAACAATATTACATATAGAAAGTTTATATGCATATTTTACTATGTATTGTGTTTGTGTGTTAAATTTATTTTTTCTGCCACTTTCTTCATTACTATAGTAAATACTTTCAGCACATGTGTAAGTTTTTGTAACTTTGCTGTTTAAACAATTTTATCTATTCCTATTTAAACAAAAATCTACCAAAAAATCAACAAAGCAAATTAATGAAACTAGTAAAATAAATGTGTAAAGTTTGAATCAAAAGAATAACTTATCAATCTATCATGATAGAAAAAAATTATATCAAACAAATGTCAAATTATCATGCAGAAATTCACAAAAATCAGTGAATTTAATTACTGTAACAAAAGCCTTGCTGTCATGTATTATCACTATTTTGTAAAAGTCTCAAAGATTATGTCATAGTATAATTTCGTGGGATT
Organism: Schmidtea polychroa; assembly: GCA_959609185.1. Lineage (NCBI taxonomy): Eukaryota > Metazoa > Platyhelminthes > Tricladida > Dugesiidae > Schmidtea > Schmidtea polychroa. The sequence continues at coordinate 58,654 of CAUHTR010000843.1, read as the reverse complement.
AAAGCCAATGTGGGAATCGTGTAAGTATAGGATAATGCCAGATGAATAGTTATTGTGGTCAAATCAAGCTTATGTTACATTGAAATTTCAAAGGAAATATGACTGTATAAAATATTTTCATGAATTTTTGGGACAAAATAATGCTGAGAAATGTTAATATATATTACAATACTAAAATTTTAAATAAATAAATTATATAATAATATTTTATTCAATGGTATGGCTTCAATATTATATATTATCAATGGGGAATAATCTAAATGAAATGAAACTCTGCAAAATTTCAATAGGATCAGTTATGATATCTAATAAGAAAAGCTCATGTGAATAAATTTACCTTGTATTGTCCGGCTTTATCAGGAAACCAAGTAAATGTCGGAATGCCCATTGATGAAACCATATGAATGATAAAATCTACTCCTCTATTAAATTTATCTTTTTCTAATTCTCCGTCATCATTAACGAGCATGAACGTATTTACTTGATTTATGAGGAATTCCTTGCAAATCTCACTTTTTAATGCGGTGGGATAGAATAGATATTTGAACATAGGTCTGTAATCTAGTGTCAAATTCAATGGAACTAAATGAGGCAATTTCATTTCGGTTTGATTGACAATCGTCAGCTCTTTACTGACTTTAAAGTATTCGGCTGTAGATCTTAAATCCGTCATTTCTTTTGTTTCAAAATGAAGCACTTTCAATTGAACAAAATTTTTACGAAACATAGAGACTGAATTGATCAGGAAAAGAACTATTATTTCTCTCATTTTCACTTGGAAATGATTTATTCAAGATATCAATCCAAAGAACCTAAGTCTAAAATGAGATATTTTGATGAAAAAAATTAGCAATAAAAATTAAAATATGAAATATAAAACATAAAGTTAAAGTCAAATTTATATCCAATGAAAATACAAATCATAGAATTAAAAAAGAACATTAACAAAAATTAAACATTTCAAAGTTTTCTTGAAAGCTTTGATGTAATTATTTATCTTTTTCATTTTTTAATTATTCAACACTGCAGTATGCTGCAACCAAGAAAAAAGCATTAATTATTATTATTATTATTATTATTATTATTATTATTATTATTATTATTATTATTATTATTATTATTATTATTATTATTATTATTATTATTATTATTATTATTATTATTATTATTATTATTATTATTATTATTATTATTATTATTATTATTATTATTATTGAATAAATAGTTGAACATACATGGCAAAGATTTAATTATAAAAAAGCGCCAATCAAACATTCCTTTCACGATATATTTTGGCGGTTTTCTAGTCATCATCAGGTCGGATTAAATAACTATATATATTAGATACTTTTAAACAAATTTATTAATTGTATTAATTAATATAACTAATAAATTTGTTTAAAAATCCTTAATTTATATCCTTATATCCTACCTGATGATGACACTGTCTAACTATATCGTGAAACGAATGTTTGATTGACGCTTCCTTATAATTATTATTTATTATTATTATTATTATTATTATTATTATTATTATTATTATTATTATTATTATTATTATTATTATTATTATTATTATTATTATTATTATTATTATTATTAAATATGAAAAACTGTATCAGCCGATTTTGAAATTTATAATAGAAAATTTATTTTATATCAATTTGATTCATTCCAAAATAGGCAGTATAAATTTTAATAAATTCTAGTCAATTTAATGCCCCAGATAATAAAATCAAAATTGTTCATTTATTTTATCCAATATTAAAAATAAATACCGATTTAAACAAGAAATCTCTCTTCTCATTTTGATTATAGTCTGGACAAGGTCTCAGCTCTTTCAAATTGAAAATACAGATTTTTATTTGATTCAAGTTAGTAATTTGCAATAAATATTATATTAAGAAAATGAATTTCTTTTTATCCGATATAACTAATGTAATGCATGAGCTAGACATATTATTGTAATTTTACTTTATTTTCATTTCTTTTCAGACTATCTATTAATATTTTGGATTTTTCGACACTGACTTGTCAGGTGTTTTAAAAATTAAATTTTATATACACTCGTTTACAATAAATATACGCAACGATGATATAGATTGGTGTGTACAACCAATTATAGATGACACATTATTTGTGATTAAATATTGTTTGTAAGTTTTTAGGAAATGGCTTTTTCTTTAATTTAAAGTAAACTTTAAGGCTTTTAATTTTATCCATATGGATATTATATTATTATTCAAGATTTTAAATATTAGTTTTTCTCAACATTTCTACTATAAATAATTTATAATCAATTTTTTACAGGAACTTTTTTTAGATTTATTTTGATACAACAAGAGTGCTATTATTTTTAATTAAATTAATTTACAAATATAATTTATTATTCTCCAAAGAAATCTATATTTTTAAAATCTTTATAGGGAAAAACAGTGAATGTGTTCAAAATAATTTTCGAAATTTCTATAATCATCTTTTTTTCACATCACCTTCCAGCGTCTCATTGATTAAATAAAATCTCCTTTCGAGGGAAATAATAATTTTTTAAATTTAGGTTCATAAAAATTACGATTTTTCTATTTTTTTCCAACATCAACATTAGACGGAAATGTTAATAAAGAAATTTCAGGACAATGTGAAATACTAAAAAATTATTAAATTTATTAAAAACTGAAGATAAATCTTATGAAATTATGTAATCATTATTTCTACAACTCAATGTTGAGTTTTCGGAATTTTCGTCAAAATTTATTTCGGTCATTTTTTTCTAAAAATTTCTGTAAATGATTTATTAAAGTGAGTTTAATAATTACAACGATTCTACATTTAGAGATTTCGCATGCATTTTTTATTATCTGTTGTGTTTGCGTGTTTCATTTTATTTTTTCTGCCACTTTCTCACTTTCTGTATTAAATACGTTTATTCACTGCAGCGCTAAATATCAACGCGCAGGTAAGTGTGTGTTTATATAATATAAACTTATTGATTTTGTTAACATTATAGATGTGTCTATTCATTGCAAACGGGTGTATATGTTGGTGTTTGTCAGTGAAATAAATGAACGTTATATGAACTTGGTTCTAAGTGTAAAATATTATAATAACCATGGCAGTTAGAATCTAGACTTCTCTTTATTGAAAATAATCAGAGCGAATTATTTGATAACATGACAATTTTAATTTTAATTGCAAGACTTTGTGAAGAATAGCACTTTTCAACAAAATATTAGATTCGCAATCACTGTTTATACTCCTATTTATTCTCGATACTATTTACTTGATTGTCTGTTCTGCTTTGACTTCAGCTTCGCCGAATTATATCAAAACCTCTTTTAAATGACTGTCTTAACTATAATTTTCCAATATCTACTTTTTGTATCACCTTGAAGCAATAATCTCAAAAAAATGTCGAGATAACAAAACTTGTTTTGCGTTTGGTTTCTTTTTCTAAATTCTATTTTCTTATTTATTGTTTTAATAATTGATTTTCTTTTCATTTCTTTCTCTTTTTCCCATTTTTCTTTTATCCAAATTTTTAAAGCTTCATTCCTATTTTCTATCATTGTTATTCGTCTTCCTCAATCATTTTCCTGATATAATAATTTTTTATTTCATTATCTAAATATCCTCAAAATATACACTTTTTTGTTTGAAATAGTATGGTCGAACTGAATATATTTAATTAATAAATTATTTCTTTGATTAATGCTACGAAATATGTCATATACATTATCAACTACCCTTCAGCTTAACCATTTATTTATAATACAAAAAATATTATTATCTATTATTATTTATCACGCAATAAATTTGGCAGATTTATGAAATGAATTTGACCATGCGGCAAATATTAAATATTCAGTTTGAATATTCCTTTTCCGTTTCTCTGTTTTGACGAAACGGGTGATTTATTTGCGTAAAAATTGACTTCTGTGTTGGATAACTGAATATCCTAACTAAGACTTTATCATACACAAATTAGGCATACATTGCATTTGTCTGTCATTGATGTTCCTTAATTTTAGCCCCCTAATGTATTGCGGCGGAGAAAAATAATAATATAATAGTTGATTATAAGTACCCATTTAGTGTAAATGTCGTAAGTAAATGGTAATTTTAGGAAAATAACATTTGGCTAAGCAAATGCCATTTGCCTGGTCAAATAGCTTTAGCTATTATTTCATTTCCATTTGACTAGGAAAATAGCATTTGCCCAGGCAAAAGCCATTTGGCTAAATCTTTGTTGGGCAAATAATTCTAATGTTATTAATTTCGAGGTTATAAAGATATGAAGAAAAAAATTGAAATAACCATTATAATGTATTATTAAACCATAATAAACCATAATAATTAAATTTGCCTAGCCAAATGTTATTTTCCTAAAATTACCATTTGCCTACGATATATATATATATATATATATATATATATATATATATATATATATATATATATATATATATATATATATATATATATATATATATATATATATATATATATATATATATATATATATATATATATATATATATAATTTTTGTTTTCATGAAAATTAGACTTTATCAAATCAATAAGTTACATTTATTGAAAATAATATTTTAATATTCAACACATTATACCCGTTATAAAGATATAATTGTTTAAATTGAGTTAATTTTTCAATATCCAATTAAAAACGTCGATTTCCAGATGAAATGTGAATAAAAATGTCATGCTGTCGATTAAAATATGTAGAAAAAATTTTGAATTAGTAAATGGAATTTAATTTCAATAATTTGAAATATTTTATGAAATTGAACTAATTTTACAACATTTTCAATAAATCATAGAGAGACTCTCAGACAAAATGACCAAGTAAATAAATCTTATAGGTAATTGTCAAAAATCATGTTTTTAAAAGAAATAAAATAAAATAAAATTATTTTTTAGTTCAGATCTTACAGCGCAAACTGGAAACAAAGTTCTTGAACCTGTGAGAAGTAATGATGTCAGTTTTCAATTTTAATATTTAAATAAATATTTTGATTATTATTTGTAGTACATTTAGTGCAACATGCATATAAAGACAACTTTCAAGGTAGGTAAAGGCATTAAATATATTTTATTTTCCTATTAATTAACATTTTTACTTTGACAGTCGTTTAATATGATTTCATAAATTATGTTGCACTTAAAATTTTCAATAGGATTCAGAAAAGTTTGGATCTCTGGAAATATACCGCCATGGGACCTGCAATAATATTTAATTGCAAATGAGTCTCAATAATATCAATTAATTTAATTACTGTCTATAATGAAACATCCATTATTTAAATCTATGGATAATAATTTATTATTAGCTTTTGTTTAAACTGGTTGTTTTGTTTCTATTTGTTTGTTTTAATGGAATGGAATCTGATTTTCTATAGTGCTATTTATCTAAAAAGGCAACGACATAATAAACTACGTATTTAAGAATTTTATTTTTTTTTCAATATATCTCAATAGATATGATTCCATTAAAATCTTTTGCAAAATTAATGATTCAGTTAAAACTCAAAATATATAGTGAAACCATATTAATTGTTAATTAATCAAAAAAAATATCCTATTATGTTTATAAATCAAAACTATATTTTAAGTAATCAAACTCATTATTGATAATTATAATAAAAATAATAATAGAAATAATAATAATAATAAAAATAATAATAATAATAATAATAATAATAATAATATTAATAATACAGTGAGATATTCTACAAATTTGCAAAGTATTTATTAAGGGAAAATGGGAAATATTTAAACAAACTGAAAATTTTTTGCAATCAATATAATTATTATTATTATTATTATTATTATTATTATTATTATTATTATTATTATTATTATTATTATTATTATTATTATTATTATTATTATTATTATTATTATTATTATTATAATTATTATTATTATAGTTATTATTATAGACACGATAAAAAGATTGAAAATTAAATTGACCATTTTTATAGATAGTAAAAAGAATTTGGTAACATAAATAATTTTAAATATAATAAAAACATATGTAAATTTCTAAATTTTAAATTATGCAAATACCAAAGTTAATTAACAAAAATAAGGCATAAAATTATATTTGAAGTTGAAATTACCTTTAACAGGAAACACGTTTCCCTCTAAACAAAATTAATTTTATCAAAAAAATTTAGGTATATTGAAGAAATATCTATTGAAAAAATATGGTAAATTGAATACGGCAAATTGAAAAGAAAGAACACATTTATCCTTAGACGTTCGTAGTCACATGTAAAATATATTTTCTTTTAACTATTTATATCATTATATACAAATAATATAAATTATTATGCTCAATTATTAATTTTGCAGAGTTTACATGTTAAAACAAATTTTCAATTAGTGAAATCTTTTATCCTTTTTACTATTGATCTATTTTCATTTTTATTCTTTTCAAGTTTGAGAATGATAAATTGTTGTTGTTTATATATTTAATAAATGTTTACTTCTCATCCTCTTCAAAAATATTGATCGATAATCTAAATAGAAATGAAGATTAGGGTAATTGTATAACAAATGTATAATAAATTCAAAATATTCTGACTACAATTTTGTTTTATTAACATTTTTGTTTAAAAAAAAGTTTGTATACAATTATTATTAGCGCATTGAAACGAATAAAAAAATCAACATAATTTACTTAAAAATGAATTTTAAATTTTTTTATTTAACCAGGTAATAATTAATGAAATATTTACAGACTATCAGATTTTATAATTTCCATCGCCAGACGATTTTATCTTGATAAAATTTCAACAATTAATAAAATTTGTTTGAAAAAAAAATAATTAACTTAATAATCCAAAATCATTTTAATTACACACATCAAAATTGTGATGAAAGCAAATTAGGAAATTATATATTTTTTAAATTATTATCATAATTATTATTATTATTATTGAAATTTCAATAATTAATATGAAAAATATTTATTATTAATAAAATTATTATTAGAAATAATACCATAATTGTTATTATATTTTTAATATATTTATTATTCGTATTATAATTATTATAATAATTATTATTGTTAAAATAATGATAAATTTTACAAATATCGATTAGTTTAAAAATTAATTTTCAATTTGCATATATTTGTAATTGAAATCTTACTTTTAAGAACGATTCTGACTGATAATCACATTTGATCAATTCCATTCATGCAAATTTGAAATGGGAAACCATTCTGCTAAATTATATTATTGGTAATTAATAATCAACCAATCACAGTGGGACATTTGGGAAAATTTAGAAATATCATATTTTTTCTCATGTTTTTTTGTTTTAATAGGAATTAAATCAAACATAAATAAATGATTTATTATTATTTTTTTCATTCATCAAATAATGAGAAAAATTAAAAGATATTTTTTTTAGAAATAAATGTAAAAACAATTTTCCCAGTTGCAACTGAGAACAAAATTCCATTAATATTTTTTTGAAAATTTAAATGAAACTATAACTCTTGAGAATTATCTTACTTCGTACTTATTTGTTTTCTAAACAAATAACACAATAATCTTTGGGTAATGTTCTATTTTCTTTCCTAGTTGTCTTTTTTTAATGGAATATTTATCATATATAAGTTGTTTTGGTGAGTACTAAAACAACAATTTCTCATTTGATTTATGAAAATATTTATTTATATTGTTTAAAATCTTTTATTTGGTAGAAAAATTAAGAAAAATTACCCTTTATTACATCTATCCTTTGTAGAGTTTTGAAATTCTTTATGTTATTATAACATGTCAAATTTAAGTGAATTTATATTTTACACATGTATATGAAAAAACTATATTATTTTCATTTTTTCATTTTTGTAAAGTTTGATATCAGTTAATGGAAGTCAAATCTTTAAGTCAATGATTTGCGAATGGGATATTTATAAGCAAAAAGTAGAAAATATGGCCATTTTGTAGTCCTTTGCATTGTCCTAAGTCACCCGTCGTTTAAACTGGACACTATTAACATTGTAAAACATTGCCATTTTTATAACTTTATTTATCATTGGTTTATTGTGTAATTAATATTTTAGCTCTTTAGCCATTTATATTATATTTACCATTCTCATCACCATCAACAGTCATTTCTCACTTTTCCTTATTGTAAATGTAAATTCAACCAATGGAAATTTTACTCCATCATAAAAATTTAGAAAACACTTTAGCATACGCCTTATCACACCTTACCATTTATTAAAACTTACAAATGTCAAAAAAGATGTTATTTTAAGAAACCTGAATTGATTGAATATTCCCACGTTTTTACATATAATCTAACATTTACGTAACTCACAGTACACACACACACGTATATATATATATATATATATGTAAAAGTTAAATCTATTTCTAATTTCTATTGAAAAAGTTCAATCTAAATATTTCATTTTATTGGTTATTATTTGTTTTGTTCTGTTCAGTTTTATACATTTAAGTTAATTATTTTCTAATAAAACCGCAGATTTTTAAAAAATTTAATAAGGTAAGTTCAATTAACTATTTTCATGCTTTAAGTTAAATAATTTATTTTTAAATACCTATTTTATTGTTTGAAGATGAAGAGACAAAATATGTTAACCACATATTTCTCGAAAAAAATAAGAGAGGAAACATCAGTAAGTAATGATAGCAGGTCGACTATAACAGAGACAGAAGCAGTTTCAATAACTTTACAGGAACAAATACTAGAGATTCCTAGTTCCCAAAATGAGGGCAATAATAATTTACCAAGCTGTTGGAATGCGAAACAGTTGAAGGAGTTTAAAATTAAATATGATGGGCTATTTGTCAGTAATCAGAAATTGGGATGTGAGTATTGTTTAAAAATGGAATCAAAACTAATATCTCAGGAATGGAAAAAATTTAAAGTTACGACATCGGGGAAAGACAAAATAGTGCAATAAGCATCTTTAAGGGAAAAATGAGTGAACATTTTGCATCAAAAGCACACAAACTAGCTGTTGAACATGCCAAGATACTTGAAAAACAAACTTTTACATCATGCATCGATAAGATGAACGAGAAATTTATTAGTTCTACTACAAGAATCTTCAACACTGTTTACAGCCTAGCGAAAAGAAACCGTCCGTTTTCAGACATAGACAGTGTAATAGAGCTTCAAGCCAAAAACGGGTTGGACATGGGAACCGGACTTCATTCTCGACATAGTGCAAGTAAGATAGTAGAGCATATCGCGCAAGAAACTAAAAAAGAATTGTTTATATCGATTATTAAGAATAATTTAAAAATTTGTACTGTTATTGATGAAGCTTCCACCATTTCCAGTAAATCAACGCTTATAGTTTTCATCAAAGTAGAATCTTCTACAGTAGAATCTTCTGAAATATCCCCAATAATGTTCGTAGATATTGTGGAGCTTGACGCACAAGATACGAATACTATTTTTCAAAGTTTGTTGGGTGTATTGCTTGCTGTTGGATTTGATACAAATTATTTAAAACTGAAATTAATAGGATTCTGTTCTGACGGTGCTAGCGTAATGCTCGGTTGTAAATCTGGAGTCAGCGTACGAATAAAAGAGATGTTTCCAAATGTTATTATTTGGCACTGTCTCAATCACCGTCTACAACTTGTTTTAGATGATTCCATAAATGATATCAAACAAGTTAATCATTTTAAAGTTTTCATGGACAAAATATATTGTATTTTTCATCAATCTAATAAAAACCAAAAAGAACTGAATAATATTTCCCCAGGAGTTTAGTTTTGAAATAATTAAGATTGGAAGAGTGTTAGGGCCAAGATTAGCTGCGTGCAGCCTAAGATCTGCTCTTGCTGTATGGCGGAGCTACCCTGCTTTGTATACGTTGTTCTCTTCTAACCAAAAAATGTCTGGAATGGCAAAACGACTACAAAACAAATGTTTTCTAGTACAGCGATTCTCAACCGCCGGGTCGTGGAAGATTTTGTGCGGGTCGTGAGCAAATTTGAAAAAAAAATTATTTAATGCTAAGTTTTACAATTAACCAATAAATATAATTTAAAAATTGCTAAAAATTATTCAAGTTTTTAATAATCCTAAACTTTTTCCAATCCTAAAATGAAACAAAATGAAACAACAACACTAAACAATTTTGTTATAAAGGTTAACAATAACAATTCAACAGCTGTTGAAAACAATGATGAAGAAGAAGTTCAATGTCCACCCGAAAAAAAGAAGAGGTCAAGTTTTGTTCGCAAATACAACATTACNTCAGTTTTTATACATTTAAGTTAATTATTTTCTAATAAAACCGCAGATTTTTAAAAAATTTAATAAGGTAAGTTCAATTAACTATTTTCATGCTTTAAGTTAAATAATTTATTTTTAAATACCTATTTTATTGTTTGAAGATGAAGAGACAAAATATGTTAACCACATATTTCTCGAAAAAAATAAGAGAGGAAACATCAGTAAGTAATGATAGCAGGTCGACTATAACAGAGACAGAAGCAGTTTCAATAACTTTACAGGAACAAATACTAGAGATTCCTAGTTCCCAAAATGAGGGCAATAATAATTTACCAAGCTGTTGGAATGCGAAACAGTTGAAGGAGTTTAAAATTAAATATGATGGGCTATTTGTCAGTAATCAGAAATTGGGATGTGAGTATTGTTTAAAAATGGAATCAAAACTAATATCTCAGGAATGGAAAAAATTTAAAGTTACGACATCGGGGAAAGACAAAATAGTGCAATAAGCATCTTTAAGGGAAAAATGAGTGAACATTTTGCATCAAAAGCACACAAACTAGCTGTTGAACATGCCAAGATACTTGAAAAACAAACTTTTACATCATGCATCGATAAGATGAACGAGAAATTTATTAGTTCTACTACAAGAATCTTCAACACTGTTTACAGCCTAGCGAAAAGAAACCGTCCGTTTTCAGACATAGACAGTGTAATAGAGCTTCAAGCCAAAAACGGGTTGGACATGGGAACCGGACTTCATTCTCGACATAGTGCAAGTAAGATAGTAGAGCATATCGCGCAAGAAACTAAAAAAGAATTGTTTATATCGATTATTAAGAATAATTTAAAAATTTGTACTGTTATTGATGAAGCTTCCACCATTTCCAGTAAATCAACGCTTATAGTTTTCATCAAAGTAGAATCTTCTACAGTAGAATCTTCTGAAATATCCCCAATAATGTTCGTAGATATTGTGGAGCTTGACGCACAAGATACGAATACTATTTTTCAAAGTTTGTTGGGTGTATTGCTTGCTGTTGGATTTGATACAAATTATTTAAAACTGAAATTAATAGGATTCTGTTCTGACGGTGCTAGCGTAATGCTCGGTTGTAAATCTGGAGTCAGCGTACGAATAAAAGAGATGTTTCCAAATGTTATTATTTGGCACTGTCTCAATCACCGTCTACAACTTGTTTTAGATGATTCCATAAATGATATCAAACAAGTTAATCATTTTAAAGTTTTCATGGACAAAATATATTGTATTTTTCATCAATCTAATAAAAACCAAAAAGAACTGAATAATATTTCCCAGGAGTTTAGTTTTGAAATAATTAAGATTGGAAGAGTGTTAGGGCCAAGATTACTGCGTGCAGCCTAAGATCTGCTCTTGCTGTATGGCGGAGCTACCCTGCTTTGTATACGTTGTTCTCTTCTAACCAAAAAATGTCTGGAATGGCAAAACGACTACAAAACAAATGTTTTCTAGTACAGCGATTCTCAACCGCCGGGTCGTGGAAGATTTTGTGCGGGTCGTGAGCAAATTTGAAAAAAAAATTATTTAATGCTAAGTTTTACAATTAACCAATAAATATAATTTAAAAATTGCTAAAAATTATTCAAGTTTTTAATAATCCTAAACTTTTTCCAATCCTAAAATGAAACAAAATGAAACAACAACACTAAACAATTTTGTTATAAAGGTTAACAATAACAATTCAACAGCTGTTGAAAACAATGATGAAGAAGAAGTTCAATGTCCACCCGAAAAAAAGAAGAGGTCAAGTTTTGTTCGCAAATACAACATTACTTTTTTAAGATTTGGATTTATTTCTTGGCCTGGATCAGATGCAAGTTGTCCCAAACCACAATGTATCATTTGTGGGGAAGTGCTGTCCAATGAAAGCATGAAAGCAAATAATTTATCACGACATTTGAACTCAAAACACAAAGAATTGGAATCAAAACCAATTGATTTCTTTGAGAGAAAAGCTTTTGAGATAAAAGGCCAAAAAAATTCATTTCAAAAGTCCCTTTTAGCCAACAAATCACTTTTAAAGGCTTCTTATTTGGTTGCTTTTCGAATTGCCGAATGTAAAAAACCATTTTCAATTGCTGAAAACAAATAAAACCATGCTTGGTGGATGTTTGTTCAGAGATTTTGGGTTTAAAAGCTGGTGACAAAATGAAGGCCATTCCTTTATCCAATGACACAATTGGAAGAAGGATTGAGGAATTATCGGCAGATATTGAAGATCAACTCATCGAAAAGGTCAAGAAGTCAGAGTCATTTGCAATCCAAATGGATGAGTCAACAGAAGCAGTTCTTTTATGTTAGATATGTTGATTATGACAGCAATGACCTCAAAGAAGACCTTTTGTGTTGCAGTGAGATTCTATCTTACACAACCCGTTCAGAAATCTTTCGCATCATTGATGAATATTTCAAAAAGTCTTTGAACTGGAAATTGTGTATTGGATTGTGTACAGATGGTGCAGCAAACATGGTTGGAAGACTTTCAGGTGTAAGAACAAGAATCCAAGACGTTGCTGGTGATACATTTAAATTTACTCACTGTGTTATTTAGCAGAGAATTTAGCAGAAAAAAAAATGTCTCCCGAATTACATGAAGTTCTTTCAGTTTCAATTCAGATTGTTAATTTCATCAAGAGCAACGCACTCAATTCCCGATTGTTCACAATTCTGTGTGATGAAATGGATTCAGGAAATTCACAGTTGCTACTTCACGCTGAAGTGCGCTGGCTTTCCAGAGGGAGAGTTCTTACAAGGCTCTACGAGTTGCGAGATGAGGTGGAAATCTTTTTAAGTCAAAAAAATTCAGATCATGCCAAACATTTCTTTGATGAAGAATGGATTGCAAAACTTGCTTATTTATCAGACTTCTTTTCTCTGATAAATCAGCTGAATCTGAGTCTACAAGGTCCAATGACAAATGTCTTCAATGTCTGGAATAAAATTGATGCTTTTAAGAAAAAAATAAAAACTTGGTTAAACCGCACACAAGAGCAGAATTATGAAATGTTTCCTTCATTTAACGATTTCACAGAATCTTTTGACTTGAAATTGGATAATGTTGTTTCTTGTATCACTCAACATTTAGAAGTGCTTGCTCAAATGTTTGACAGCTACTATCCACCTAATGACGATGTTCGATTTGGAAACATGTGGATATCCAATCCATTTCTTGATCACCAACAAAACAACCTTTCAAACACAGAAGCAGAAAAATTAATTGAGTTATCATCAGATATGGGATTGAAATCATTGTTTAACTCAGCGATTCTCTTACAAAATTAAGGAATATAATTTGTATTCCACTGTATTAGATAAAAAAATAATTCCCCGGGTTTCGGGTTCGTAAAAGCTTTGAAAACTCCGGTTTTACAGATTCTGGGAAACCGGGTCAATTAGACAAATCTATCAATAATAAAATTTAATTCATCAATAATCATTCTTGAATACTTCAATTAGATTTGATTTAATATTTAATAACTATTTAAAATTGGTAATTACATTGTAAAATCCCAACTAAAAACTTAATTAGTTAAATAAATTCTACATTTATTTAAGTGTTATTTTATTTTCTATAGTATATTATCAATGGGTACCGTTTGTTTTAAGCTTGCAGTGCATAATGTTCTACATTCCGAGAATAATTTGGCAAATGTTTTGTTACAATCGAACTGGAACGGACATTCAACATTTGATTACAAGTGCCAATCAAGCTGTACATTCTAGTGAAGAAGCAAGACAAAAAATGGTTTTACATCTTGCCAAGTCATTGGAACAGTTACTTTTTCAAGTAATTTTTTGAAACTCATTTATACAGTTGGTTCTGTTTGATTAAAAATATGTAGTGTGTGTTGTGACTTAATATTAAAATATACAGAATATACAGTATGAATCTTTATAAATTTATAGACTATTAATATATCACGGACCTATATGTATATACTTTACAATGTACATTATACATATACAGGCATACTATAGACATATGGTTATATGAAACAATAGACTATTACCTTATAATTTTTATTCACTTTATTTTCAACATAAATATTGACACCAAACAAAATGTTTCAGACTTGCAGTATAAGCTTTATTGCATTTTCAATACATAAACTATATAAAAAACGGAACAGAAAGATTATAAATTTTGCACAAACAATATTTAAGTATATAATTATATAATATTGTATTATATTCACTTTCTTCCAATAGTGCAATTGAAATTAAAAATATTCATGCATCATGCACTTTTCTGTTATGATTTAATGCATCTCACTCAGAGAATAAAGTTAGAAATATATAATTCATACATATATAATAAAATAAATGCATAAAATAAATGCGTGAAAACTGAGATACATTTTATAAATTTTATTTTAACAAGCCAATTTCTTTAATTATTAAGAAATTCAATACTCTTCATATATTAACTTTTCAAATTCAAATTCATATATTAACTTTTTCGGGCCTTATTTTTGTTAAAAATTCAATAATTACAGAACAGATATCGTCTCGAGTTTGCTTTATGAGAATTAGCAAAGCTAATAAGTTTGTGAATACCATAGTTGTTACAAACCGACCCATAAGGCTAACTTATGCAATCTCTTTAGTGCCACATGATTCATCATAAGAAGGGGAAATACCAAGGCTGTTTTAAGTCTTCAGCAAAACTAGCTGCTGTTAAATTATTCAAGAACTTCCTCAAACTACGAAGACATTGATTGCAACATTATTTATTGTTCCATCACCTTTTTTATTTTCATCTCCAGTAGGATGAATTTACATGTGTTGGGTTATTTGAGTTGGTGACAATATTTGTAAATTCAAACCTTTAATCTGGCTCCAAAGCGTGTTTATTAATTCGCAATTCAACACTCTCGAACACAATAAGCTTTATTAATATCCACACGTAATAGTACAAATTTCAATTACAACCAATTAACTATAAACCAATTTATCACTCGACACTACGTGAAGAATAGCCCTTTCTGTAACCACAACAATAATCACTAGCCGTCAACTACTCAATTACAGAATATGTTGATCGATTGTTCTATTTGCTTTGACCGCACAATTTATTTACTCCACTTTTACTTTATATTCAATTTTATAAAAGATTCTTGTCACTTCTCTTTTCACTCTGTTTTGATTCCCCTTTTTACTCTGTCGTCTCTAATTTTACTCTACTTTCTGTCTCTAATTTCGTTTCGTTTTGCTCTCAACTTCGTTCTGTTTTCGTTCTACTTTTCGTTCTAATTTTGTTCTAAATCTGTTCTAAATTTGTTCTCAATTTGTTCTGATTTCTCGTCCACCAGTTTTCCTTTATATAGTTGTTTGGTTTGTGGCACTGGCGACGGATTCTGTTTATCATTTTCCTTTTCCTCTACATCAGCCTTATCTCTGACAGATGTCAAGATAATTTCCCATTTTCCTTTTCTGTTAAGCCGCCTTCTCCCGATAATTTCGCTATCTTTGACAGGCTGTCAAGATACGGCTTTTTCCCTTATTTTGTTTTTC
Organism: Schmidtea polychroa; assembly: GCA_959609185.1. NCBI lineage: Eukaryota > Metazoa > Platyhelminthes > Tricladida > Dugesiidae > Schmidtea > Schmidtea polychroa. The sequence goes on along the minus strand of CAUHTR010000843.1, from coordinate 42,843 downwards.
TGGAATTTGAAATTCCACCTTCATTTGTATTTCTTAATTAACAACGACCTTTGTCTTAATTTCTTGTTTGTTTCCTTTTTTTGATTTATCTTTCTCATTTTTAATTTCTTTTTACTTTTGTTTTCTTTTCTGAGTTCCCATCGATCGTCCAATTTGTCATGACGATCTTCCCCCAGGTAATTTATTTATTTATTATGTTATTTTTCATTTAGGTATCCTCAACACATGAATAAATCGTGTTTTTTAAGGAAATGGCGTTCAATATTCGATTTTGTTTTATACGACAGCTTTTCATTAGAAATCGAACATAAAAGTTCATTGAATTTGAGATAAAAGCAGTCGGTTTTAAATTCTCTGTATTCTTCCTTTCGTTGTTTTTTCTTTGTTGTAAATTAAAATGTAACTTAATTTGAAATATCATTAAAAATAAAAGTACTCAAATATGTTTATTAAATAAGTTTTGTGAAATAAATTAAAATCTAATATTTGCCTTTATTTTTTAGCATCGAGACCTTAGGAAGGATAAAATTGCGAATTTGCGTCGAAAGGTTTACAAACATTGCAATTTTTTGCTCGTCAGCAAACGTTTGGGAAATTGGTTGGTTTTCAGCTATTTTGTTCTGAAAATCATTTATCTTTCAAATGCTATTGGCCAGTTAATTTTGATGCAGCACTTTTTGGGCCTTGATTCTAATTACAGCTTTTTTGGAATTGAAGTTGCCAGAAATATTCTACGAGGCCAAGACTGGCAAACGACTTTAATTTTTCCAAGAGTTGGATATTGCTATGTTAAAGTTGATATGTTGGGATCAAAAAATGCTATCGTTGCTCAATGTGTTCTTCCAGTAAATATGCTTAATGAAAGAATATATTTATTTTTATGGTATTGGGTTGTGGTAGTCATTCTCATTACTGGAATTAGTATTCCAACGTGGTTCATAAGGATAATGCTCCAAAAAAGTCGTCATGGATTTGTAAGGAAGTATTTAAAGCTAGGTGAAGAAGAATCAAATCAAAAAATAAAAAGATACAAATACTTACTTAAAAAATTTGAGACAGATTTTTTGAGACAAGACGGACATTTTTTGTTGCAAATGATTTGTTTAAATGCAGGAGACATAATTACGGCAGAAATTGTATGTCAACTTTGGCGAATATTTAAAACAAAATATCTCAAGCGCAATTTAAATGATGATAATATGGAAAATAGAAATTCAAATAAACCTTTTATTATCAAAATGGAAGATGTTGTAGCCAATAGTTTCAAGAAGCAGGTTTCCCTTCCAACAGCTCCAATATTTCAATTGGAAGAAGAAAATAACTAAAATAAATTGTTCGATTATTTGTAATCACTAAAATATGTATTTAAGCCTTAAAGTTTCAATCTATTGGAAAAAGTTAGAAAATTTTTAATAAATAAATATTTATTGAATTTTGCCTTATAAATATTAGTGTTATATTTTTATCGCCCGGGTGGTCTTTGAGTTTCCCACATCTCAATACACATAAAATATACTTAGATACAATGGTGGTTCTTACTTATTTTGGTCACTGAATAGTTATTTAGTTATTTTTCCTGAATAATTACGGCTCTTTATTAAAAATTTATTAAATTAAAATTCTACAAAATTATATGTATTATAAGAACTTTTTTCAATTTTCGCCACTGATTTCTTTTCAATTGACATTGTATTTATTAAAAAGTAAATATATCGATGTTTTTTGATATTCACGAATTTTCAGCACTGCCTTTTTCAAGTGATTTTGATCATTATTTATTAATTTTTGAAACTTATAGGGAAAAATAAATTAATTTTGTATTTTATATTAAATTTATTGGTTAACTTTAATTTCTAAATACATTTTAAATGATATTAAGATTTTAGATATTTATACTATTTTTTATTTTATATATTTATTTATTTATATATTTATTTTTATTTTATATATATTAAATGCCCCTGAAATATAACTTAGTTTCATGTTGATGGCAGGTTTATATTTTTTGATAAAAATAGTTTCTGCGGCTAACCTTTGTAATGTATTTTTGAACGGATCTTGTAATATTTTGCATTTTGTTTTGTGTACCAGTGGTGCTTATTTATGTACTTTTTCCAGTGTTCGTGATAATTTCTGGTTTTGCTTTTGATGTGTTCATTTAGTCTTGTTTGGAAAGTTCTTATTGTTTCCCCTATGTAAGATGCGTCGCATCTTGTGCAAGTGATTTGATAAACAATGTTTTTTGAAAAGCAAAATCAATTGGTAGAAGAGTGGCATAGACATTCTCGATGAAACAGGTCTGATGTTGGAGATTTTTGAGATTTCCGAGGTGTGATTTCAAAGGTGTAGCGGTGGTAAAACTTGGGCAAATATGTAGTGCCAACTCCGTATTGCGAATGTAAAATCTGATTATATTACATGTCTTATTGTTTAAGAAAGGAAAGCGTAGGTATATTTCTGGTTTGTTGACATGTTCCTTTTGTGTAATGTACCCATTGGAGTTATATTCATTTAAAATTTATATATATATATATATATATATTGTTCAAATATCACTTTTATAAACTTATTACCGCCTATTTTTTGTAGTTTTTATAATTCTTTAATATATTATTTTTCATTAATTTTTCTAAGGATAAGTGAAATTATTAAGTAAATATAAATTAAAAAATAATTTTCAAATGAAATGATCTTTAACGTCCTATATTATTTTGACACTTTCTTTTCAATATAGTACGTTAAGTGTCACCGATGACATAAAACATCCAATATTTAAATGCACTACTGATTAATATACAAGATACTCTAATTATCGAAACCAGTAGATTGTTGGAATTGTTTAAAATTAATGTCCAACGCAATTAAAATATAGAATTTAACTCAAAAACGCAAAATAAAATTTGTTGGGTAAAATCTAAAATTTGATCAAAAGTGAAGATGGGAGTATACAAAAAAAATAAGTAAACTGTCAAAATAAATAAAGAAATTTAAGGAAAATAATAAAAATTAAATCAAAAAATAATTATAATTAAAGTAATTCGAATTTGTTTTAATCAATTACTCCAGACTCATTTACCAGCACACCAAAATTTAGATATATAAGAAAACGCATTTCGATCAGATTTTAATGAATTTTATGCCCAAAAATTTTCAAGAACTTTTGGTAAAACAGATAGTAAAAATTGTTTTTTTACTAAATTTTTCTAATGTACGATTTTATGTACTACTAGCTGTTGTACCCGGCTGCGCCCAAGTTTACATTTATTATAATAATTCATTTAAATTAATTTTTTGTTTAATGATGTTATTACGTTCCAGTATTAATTTTATAACAGCTTCAATTCCATGTTTAATTCACAAGAAGAAAAGCTTTCAAAATAAATTTCAATTTTTAAAATCGAAAACGCACTCCAATTTAAATCGAAAAATAACTGGCAATATTTTTCCAATTGTAAACTGGTTCACTAATAAAATTCAAATTCTCCATGTTTGAATTCTGCTTTGAAAACTTTTGACTAAATTATATTACTTTCAACTGCAAGTAGCAAGCATATAATAAATTATTATTTATATGGATAAATTGCTGACCGGACAGATAAAAAAACCGACTAAGGGTACTCTAGGGGTGGTCACCTTGGAATTGAAACATAGCCTATGCCTGTCCCGAGTCAAATGAGGGCAACGTGCAAATTTTCAGCACCCTAGGTTCAACGATAGGGAATTCTATAGAAAACAAACAAACAAACTTTCATCTTTTTATATTAGATGATATTCATATTATATACATAGTTTTTTTTGATGATTCTTTATTTTAATTTTCAAAAAAGATATTTTAACTTACAACTTTTTCCGGCCTGCGTCAAAGACAACAGCAAGAGAATAAAATCCATACATATTGTGACCTCTAGATGTCGTGGCAGTACTATTATTGTAAGACGCTCATTCGGTGGACTCCCATTCCAGGTGTGGAAGAAGGCGAATATGAGGGTAGAAGTCTACTGGGGTGATCATTCATGACTGAACAGATTAATTCACAAAGAGTACAATTGATGAAACCTGACAAATAATAAGAAATCATCGACATCAATTTGAAAATTAAAATTCAATTTAAGCAAATTAAAAATCTGGAATAAATTATCTCAATCGCACACAGAAAATGTCATTAACACTAAGAGCTCGACTACAGTCTAATTTTGTGTAGTAGCTGTGCGGATCGGTGTTGTGCCTAATAAAAATGTTGCCTAATAATAATACCAAAATAATTATTATTTTATAAAATAATTATAACATATTATTATAATTGGTGTTATGGATGATGAGGTAGTTTCTACTATTCTTCTGGAACAGATACTACATCTATCAAGCACACGTTTTACGTCTTCTTGCTTAATATTATAATATCTGCGTTGCAATTTAATATAAATAGCCTTTAATAGCATTGTAATCTTCAATATTTTCTAAGAAAATATTATTTTCCATTTTAATAAAAATTCTGTTATTTAATGTCTTCATTATAATTGCTTTTATTAAAAATAAATTTCGTTTTGATTTTGTTATCGAAATTAGGTAAATTTCCGTTAACCATAAAGTTTACATAAGAGTTGTATTCTGCTTCCGTATTTATTTGAATTCTTGCAGGCATTAGAATTATAAAAAAAATATTATATCCTTAAAATCGATTTATAATTTATATTAAAAAATTATAATTATTTTGGTATTTTTATTAGGCTACACTTTTATTAGGCAGCACAAGCTGTGCGGATCGGTACCAAAGATTCGTTAGATGGGCTTTGGTGAAATGACGATTTCATTTTTCTAAAATTTTAGATCGAGAATATGTTTTCGTAAATATTTTCTTTGTTTTTGTTATATAATAGTCTGTTAGTAATAATAATAATAAATTTGTAATTATTACACATATAATAAAACATTAATAATAATAATAATAATAATAATAATAATAATAATAATAATAATAATAATAATAATAATAATAATAATAATAATAATAATAATAATAATAATAATAATAATAATAATAATAATATTCACATAAATATAGAAAGAATTCACTAATACAATTGGAATGCATTAAGCGTTCGAATTAAATAAAGAAAAATTACTTAAATTTGATTGGAACATCTGTGGAAGGTATAAAAACTCATTACCATCTTATGTAGGTCATAATTCACAATAACTAAGAAAAATGAAAGCTTTGAGAAACTAAAAGTTGTTGAACAGCTTGTGAAACCTGTCCAGATGTTTCACAACTGCAAAATGTATTTTTTTAAAAGAAGAAATCAATATGAAATTGTTTAATCCTATCAAACTACATTAAACTCAGTTCCAATTTCTATCAGGGACACTCAATGATAGATATTTAAAATATTCAAGAAGATGGATTAAAATATAAATTTAACCAAAAATGCCTTCAATAATCGATATGCAAGATATTATGATGCCTTTGCAGAAATAAGTTTTAAGGAACAAAAAACTGGCATTTAACAATTACGATTCAAAGATAAAAAGTCGATAATAATCATGTATTTTCTCTTATTTGGAAAATCACAAGTCATAGTATTGCACATTTATTCTAATAAAAGTTGTTAAATGTTAATAAATGTATTTAATCATATTTGTGTTTGTTTTTATTTGGCAGAAATAATAATAATAATAATAATAATAATAACAATAAAGTGATAATATTCTTTTCTTCTATTTTTGTCTTTTTTTTTATTTCTTTTTTTCTTTTGTCTTTTTTTTACTTTTTTTCTTTTTTTATTTCTTTTTTTTACTTTTTTTTCTTTTTTCTTTTTTTAATAATAAATGCTGCTACCAAGAAAACATCACTTAATAATAATAATAATAATAATAATAATAATAATAATAATAATAATAATAATAATAATAATAATAATAATATCACAAAGACATTGGATAATTAATGGAAATTAATTGCAATATAAATGCAAACTTTAATAAAGACATACATGTGTAGTGACCCGTTACACGGCCTTAACAAAATCTATATAAATATTATATATAAAAAAATAAAGTAGCCTAAATAATAATGAATAAGGATCAATTATAACACAATTATGGCCAATCAAATATCACCTATAGTTGCACATTAGTGGGAACATCGCAGTCTACTCTATCTCATTCCAAAAGTCAATCAAAATTCATGCAATCAGCTAATACTTCTTATCAATCAGGCTCTATTAATCAATCTCAGACGAGTAAACAAAATTCGATGCCATGTTATTATTATCAAGATTAACTGTATTTGGCTCCTAATTGTTTTAAGGGTGGCTCTCATAGACCAACATTTTCATCCATTATCGTTCGCAATCACCACAATTTTATATGGGAAAGACACAGTCAAATTTAGTTCTGCAAAGTAAATCTATTTCAGAAGTAATTCAGCTAAGTAGTGTAGAATCTGGCATTGGAATTCATGAACATGTAAATTCCCAAAATCTCTCCAATTGAGCCAAGCTATTAAAATGGTTCCGTATTTTCAAAGATGTAATAAATCCTAACAAATAATTTGATTGAGATATCTGAATTAATTGGAAGATTGATAATTAATTGTTATTTTTAATTATCAGTATTGAAACAATAAAATGATCATTTAAGCCTTTTGCTGCAAATAATGTATTTAATGAAAGAATTTTCGACTATAAGATAGTCCTTGTCAATCTCCTCAAGGACTATCTTATAGTCGAAAATTCTTTCATTAAATACATTATTTGCAGCAAAAGGCTTAAATTATCATTTTATTGTTTTAAATAATAAATGCTGCTACCAAGCAATCATCATTTTATACTATTAGTATTGAACTATAAAATTCATTTTTTTGATTTATAATTATAATTTGTAATTATAATTTATAAGTAAATCAGTAACTTTTTACCGATAAAATTGTAAATTCAAATATATATTAATTTCTTGCTAGTTATTATTAGTTTTTGTAATATTGCAAATCAATTAGTATTTTTTTTAATTCAAAATATGCAAAGACATTTGTAAAGTATGCTTGTAAATTCTGTGATTTGACTCATTTAGTATCATACATAAATGATACTAAATGAGACTATATCATATCCAGATGAAAACAAAAAGCCATTCAGTCCCATTTTATTTTTACGTGATTTAGTTAAGAATTATGCTCAACCACTATTATATGCTGCAAGTCATGTTTGTTTAATGCCATTTTCGGTTCCGCATGATGTTATTAAACCAGATATTTTATTTGAATTTCTCCAGCGGCATTTTGAGGATTACAATTTTTCAATATATAATAACTCAGTAAACAAATCAGTGAATAGTGCAAGCACTTTATTTTTATATAATAAAATTGATAAAAGATGTTCTTCTCCGAAAAATATGAACTTCAAAAAAGTTAGTCCTTCAGCATCATCACCTTTAGAAATGATAAAATATAAGATCACCACAGCATGGATATTCCAGTTTCATTTCCTTGATTTTTGTATTGATTTTGACGTCCCATGGGAACTGATTTACGACATCAAAAATTAATATTATGGTACGATTGTAGACCAGGTCGGGATCATAGTGGTTGGCCATTCTCACAGTAGACAGTAGAATTTCAACCGCTCCACAATAACAGCAACATAACCATCTGATAATGAAATATTAAAAATTAAAATAATAAATTAAAATTTACTATAATGTTCGATTTCATTTTCAATAGGAGTTGATATATTATACATTTCAAAACTGACATGAAATGAATAATCATTTTGTTTTAAACAAATTTCAATCAATCAGATTTTGGCCAATAGAACGATTTCATTTTGAATGTTTGAAATTTTAATACTAAAAGAAGTGAACAAAAGGTATGAAAATCTTTTTTCGATTGAAGTATATCCCTTAATTTAATGAATATTTAATTTAGATGAAAAGACACAAGAGTAGAGCAGAATAACGAAAAGACATTAGGAAGCGAAAAGAAGCTATCGATAAATCAGCAAAAATCACCTCATTTTTGAAGAGAGCAAGCCAAAACAATGAAGAAGATTCTTTTGAATCATTAAACGCATCAGTCAATGGCGATTCATTTGATACATTCATTCAAGAACATGAAGATTTAAAAGTTGCAGAAGAAAGAAAATTGAATACGTCGAGTGATTTAGATAATGATCATTATTTAGTTTCAAAAGTCGTTTTTGATATCGCTCTTCTTCAGTCAAACGATCCAAATATAAGATCTTTCCGAATAAATTCCAGCTTCTCAATTGTGAGAGGACGTGCCTCTTTGCGAAATGGTAACATTAGAGTTGTGACATATGAATGCCGATAAATTCCAGTATTGTTTACAAGATTTGTAGTCCATATTTTGGTATTGCTAAAGCGTTCGTAAAGGGTTTGAACATATGGGTGTATGGTTATGTTTGACAATGCATCTTCGGTTTGATTGGAATGTTTTTACAATTTCAGTTCTGGTAGTTTGACAGTATGATTAAAAGATTTTACGGTTTTTGCAATTAATCAATAGATTGTATGTAGCTGGGAAATTGGAGCTTAGAATTAGACAAGTGAGATTTGCTATATGGTATGTCCATTCGAACGTCTCAGGTATTTCGTTTATACTGAATGTGATATATTGAATTTTAATGTGTTTCTCTGGGGTGACAGTGGTGGGTAGTAATGAAACACTAAAACCATTACAAATGAGAAATTTCTTAGATTTGAAAAAGAATTGTCGTCACTTTTGTAGTTTTTGTGAAACAGTAAGTATGTTTACTTCTGTTGGGTTATTGGGTTTGGTAGTTATATCTAAAAGTTACCAATCAAATCTCTGACTCCAAAGCGTGTTTTATCTTAACCGCAAAATAACAATTCTTCAACAATATAAACCTTTATTGATTATCACAATTGATTGCACGAATTATAACAACACGATCAATTCACCACTAAATTAGATACTTCCACAGAGCTTATTTCAACACTACTTGAGGAATAGCTCTACTTAACAACCAACGGTCGCTGATCTGACTCAATAATTTGGTAAATTGAATTGAATTCTCTTTTTTTGCTTGATGTTTGGTTCTTTTCAATTTCTAATTTCTCACTCTAATTTCTCAAATTTTCTCTATTGCATGATTCTGAATTATTTTCTCGACTACTAATTTTTCTCTTCTACTAAATATTCTTCACCACTAAATATTCTTGCCGGTCACTCATGATAATTCATTTTTTCAATTCTAGTCTTTCCATTGTTTGTGTAGCTGTGGTATTATCACTGATCGTTCAGCACTCAGAATAATTTGCCATTTTTCATTTTACTCTTCTGGCATTTTCTACACTTCCTAATTCCCGTGTTGCCCCTAATAGTCCGGCACTCAAGATAGTTTGTTATATTTCCATTTCTGCTTCTGGCATTTTCCATACTTTTTTCTACCTCCTTGTAATCTCTGAAAGTTCGGCGATGCCAATTTATTTTTTTATTCCCATTTTGGGATTTCTTTTTGTTTCTTGCACTTATTAATTATAAATGTTTGATTTCCTTTCTTTGCTCCTTCTTTCTTATTTCTCAATCTTTTCATCTTCCGTTCTCTTTTCTAAGTGCCAGAGTGCTATCCCAATACCCCTATCGGTTTCCCCTGGTTATTTTATTTATTTATAATATTATTCATTATTAAGTATCCTCAACACTTCGATTGAAATAGTAATTGCGACTAGAGTGGTTGGAGTTGTCTCGAAAATGTCTCGAGAAAGCTCTTTGGTTTTCCAAATCGATAGATCCAACTATTAAGTATTGTTTTGAAAATTGTCCCTTCGTCTTGCTTTGTGATTGCAGTTAAAGAAACCAGTTTGCTAAAACGGTCCACCATTACTACCATATATTTTTTATGGCGTTTATTTTCATGTAAGCCACATCTATAACAATCTGTTCTAGGAATTCAGACCTATATCTAGAAATAAATATTTCCTTGGTTCTTGTCTAATCGATCTTTCTCTTAGCGCAGATCTCGCAACATCGTAAACAGAGTTGGATTGTCTCTTGCATTTTCGGCCAATAAAATATCTTTTCCATATAATGAAATAATTTTTTAACTCCAATGTGACATAGTTCTTTATGTAGGTTTGTTGTTAAAAGGTCTGCAAATGTTTCTGGGACTGACATTAGGATATTTTTGTTCTTTTCTACTGTTATTAATTCTCCATCAATTCGTGTATTTTTTACGTTAAAAGGAAAACAATTCTTTTTCTCCCGTGTACATCCATTTTCCAATATCTCTCGCAGCTCTCGAAACCGAATGTCCTTTTGTTGTTGTTCCCATACTTTTTCCATAGCTTCTGTTCTTTGGATAATATATATGTATATATAATCTTTGATTTTCCTTCCTTAGCTTCTTCATGTCTTGTTTGACACTGGGTGCAAATCATACTTTTTAATCTTGATAGTCCATCTGCATTCGAGTGTTCGCCTTTCCGATATTTTAGTTCAAAATCATATTCTGACAGGTTAGCTAACCATGTTTGGAACTGCGGACTGATTGGCCTTTTTGGAGTATTCGTGAAAACCAATGCTTTGTGGTCGGTGCGAATTATGAAAATTTTTCAGTACAGATATTCTCTAAAATGCATGACGTATTCATGAACGGTGAGTAGTTCTTTCCTGGTTACACAGTATCTCTTTTCATGTGATGAAATATGTCTCGAGCCATAAGCTATGACCGATTCTTCTCCATCTTCTGTAATTTGACTCAAAACTGCACGAATGGCTCCGAAACTAGCGTCTGTGTCTAAGATAAAAGTCCTATCTTCTCTTGGAAAATCAAGGATAGGTACTTCGCACAACCGTCTCTTCAGAGTTTGGAAGCTCTCGTTGCATTTTTTAGTCCAATTTATATCTTTATCGCATCCAGATGCTGCAGCGTATAATGGTTCCGCGATTTTGGCATAGTCTTTGATGAATCTTCTATAGTAGTTTGTTAATCCAAGAAACGACCTCAATTGTTTTGAACATTTTGGTACTTCTGCTTTCTCGATCTCTTCCACTTTCTTCCTGTTTGTCTGGATACCCTTCTCGTTAACTGTGTGACCAAGGAAACACAATTCTGTTTTATTGAATTTGCATTTTTCTGGATTTATCTTCAGTCCTGCCATTTGAATTCTTCTGAATATTTCCCTTAATAGCTCATCGTGGTCTTTTTGACTCTAGATAAACTACTACTACCTTAAATAGAATTTCTTCTAGCACTGTGTACATCAGTCTCTGGAATGTCGCAGGGCTGTTGCTAAGCCAAACGGTAGTCTATTGAAGCAAATTTGTCCTTCTCTTGTACTGAATGCAGTCATTTCCTGAATTTCTGGAGCCAACTCTATTTGATAATACGCCTGATCTAAATCGATTGACGAAAATATTTTTGCATTCGCAAGACAGTCTAGTAAGAATTTGGTGTTAGGCATCGGAAATGACTCTTTTTCTGTTATGGAATTCAATCCACGATAATCTACACACATCCTGATAGATCTATCTTTCTTCCCTACTGTAAGATGATATAATAATTTCCAACGAATTACTTACATAACCAGGTCACTAGACCTTGATATCTATTGAATGATGCGGGAATGCTTGTATAACTAAATTATGTAAGTATGTTTGTCTTCTGTGTCAACAGTATCACTTAAACTAATAATTCTCCCTTTTGTAGATTACGCAATTCAATGTACTATAAATAGTATAACGATTGTGTGTTCCGTTTAGATTTTTGAAGTGAATAAAGATTTCTGTGAAACTATGTCTTCTTCTAACACCTACTATGACTAACGATGCATTCCAAGGACTATTGCAACACCGAATAACATTTGCTTTCATTAACTCTTTATCAGTTCTTCAATCATTTTATCCATGTATTGGTTGACGCCGAGGATGTTGCATTATTGGGCCTTCCTGTTATCCGCATCTCATGTCGAACTAAGTTTGTAAATCCTAGATCGAATTTCGATGCCATAAAAATTCCGCCGTATTCTCTGATCATTCCTTCAATATTTAGTGTTATTCTCACCTGCCATCGCCACTAGTGCTTTATTTATTCTTTCTTCATCAGTGTAGATTTTCTTTATCAATGACGTTTCCATATTATTGATTTTCACTAACTTTACTCCAAACTCTTTCATTGTATCAATGCCCCCTATGAATTCGGGTTTGATCTCTTTTACCACTACTACTGTGATAATTTTGGTCTTCTGATTCCATGTGGCCGGTATAGTCATGTATCCCATTGCTTCTTCGCCTCCAGTTGAAAAAATTCCGCATAATAATATCATACTACGTTGACGTTCTGGTTTGCCTATTTTAGTAGGTAGTTAGGGGCCCCTCGCAGCAATAGGGGGGGGGGGGGGGGTAAAAATGTTGCAACTTTTGATTGCATAATTTTTGCCGTAGACATTTTTTGATTACGCAATTGTTCCCAACTCATTTTTTTTGCTTTCAGAGATTTTTAGTCCAAATTTTATTTTTAGACTATAGTGAAGGGGTCTCCTTGGTCCTGAGAATTTCAATAAAAAAAGTGGTCTACACTAAAAAGCATGGAATTATTTAGACTATAATGAGGGGTCACCTTGGTCCTATGATTTTCAATAAAAAAAGGGTTTACACTAAAAAATCATGGTAAATTTTTGAATTAAAGTTAATTAAGGTCCAAATTTTAAAATTAAGTAATCAATGGTCAAAATTTTTAAATTAAAGTTAAATAAGTAAATTAAAGTAAATTAAAGTAAGATTTTTAAATTTATTAACAAAAAGTTGGAATAATAGAAGGTGTTTGAGAATTGAAATTTTTTAATGAAAATTTTTATGAAATATTTTTTTTAAGTAATTTTTTTAATGAAATTTTTTATAGATTAATTTTTAAAGATAATTTTCAATGGAAATTTTAATGGAATAATTTTTTAAGTAAAATTTTTTTTAAGTTAATTTTTTTTTATAGATTAATAATAATAATAATTATAGTAATAATAATAATAATAATTATAGTAATAATAATAATAATAATAATAATAATAATATTATTATTTCAACCAAATACTATACAACACATAAAAATAACTAGACACATAACAAAACATATAAACATTAACTAAACACAAAAATAACTAGACACATAACAAACATAAAAATTTACCAAACAAATAAAAAGAACAAAAGTAAAGATATAAAATTTTATTTAATAAAATCATTAGATAAAATAATGTCATTAATATCATCTTCTCCAAAATCTTCTCCGACATCTTCATCAAATTCTTCTCCAACAATTTCTCCAACATTTTCATCAAATTCTTCTCCAACAATTTCTCCAACATTTAATTGACTTAATCTTACATGCCCATATGCAAGACTAGTATTTTTCCCCACCCAAACCCTTTTGTCATCTTTGTTAGTTAGTGCTATTTTAGTGTTTTTAATTGTAAAAATTTGATGATTTTTGCTTGTTATTTTAGTCTGAGGAACCGAAAAAATTCTGGTTAGTGTTATAACAATCCAGGTATGACTGATGTTTTATGTCACTACCTTTCAATGTTACACCTTTAGCCTTTTTTGTTTCCTCATCACCCAACAAGCTATAACATTTAGGTCTAAGAAAAACCCATTCCTTATATTTAAGACCTTTATTCTCGTCTTTGAACTTTCCAATGACAGAATCAAGGTTCTTACTATATAAGGAATGACAACTATTGTAATTGGAAGTATCTAATAAATTATCTCGAATCATTGCAGGTAAAAGAACCTCAAGTTTACAGTTAATGACTTCGAGGAAAAAAGAGTCTGTATCACCTGCAACGATATTAATTTTACAATTAAACTCATTGCGAAATGATTCTAAATCCTTATATTGTAATTCATACATTCTAAGTTTAGATAGATCAAGTACAGATTGACCAATGAATCTGAATTCAATAATGCTGCAATTAAATTATCGTCTATTTTAATAGATTTTTTAAAAGTCGGTTTTGAAGAATATTTAACTAATTTACCGGCAGTAGTACAAAGACGAAGATTCATTCTTCTCTTTAAATTTTCTACTGTTTTGCCGTATAAACTGTTATTTAACAATTTATAATAATTTTTATCTAAATTATTTATGCTTTTTGACCTTAATTCTGTATTGGTATCTATATATTTTTTAAAAATTGGAGATTGCTTAAATCTTACACCCCTATTTACACGTGTTACTTTAACACCAAGTTCCAAATATAATTTTAATAATCTCCAATGAATCACATAATTAGATTTTGGAAGATGAGTTAATAATAATTTTTCAACCTTAGACCCAGCAGGTTTCATTTTTTCAGCAGCTACAGGGAAATCATCCAACTTATCATGAAGCTCAGAAGGAATTACAAGATCAACTTCAAGAGTGTATCCATAAGACAAAGATTCAAGATTTAAATTCCTACATTCATCCATTATTAAATCAAATCCATCAAGAACCCAACTAAATTCATCACAAGGTAATGGTTGACTTAAAGCCCAACCGTAAAGATTATTAATATCTATATAAAGTAACTCGGTGTTTTCATCGGTTTTTACATAATGTTTATTTACAAAAGTAAGACCACCTCTTATTCCACCCTCATAAAAGCTAAACATTTCGTTTTCAGTTATCAGTTCAATCGGTTCATCTAAAGACATTAATGCAGAAGACCAAGACATACCAGGAATTCCGATATAATTCAATGGTTCTAATCTATTATGAGCAATAGATTTCAAACAAAATTGTTGAAAGAAATCAGTCAAAAGAAAACAATCGAGTTTTAAGTATATCATCATGTAGTCTAATAAAGTTACGCAATTAGTTTCAACCCAAATCTCCTGAGCTTTTTCATACTCGAGTTCAGTGACACCTTCCCAGATTGGTGGTAATTCATAAGTAGTTTGGAGAATATCTAAAGATGTAGCGAAATTATAAGGAAAGATTCCTTTTTCAGAAACTATAGTACCTAAATCCGTTCAAACATCGCTGGCACCAAAATGAACGTATTCGTGTAGGACAATTAGTGTTTATGTGGCAATTCATTAAGCTATTTAAATTGCTTATAGCTACGTAATGGAACTTGTTTCCTTTATTTAATAATAATAAATTTATTATAGTTCCATTTAAAACTTTGGAACGATGTATAATATCTAAATGCGGATGTTTTAATACATAATTATCAGTTAATTGTCTACTATTGTCATATGAAAAAACATTAATTATTAAACCCGGATTTTTAGATTCGAATTTCCTAATATCTTTTAATTTCATTGGTAATTGGGACGAGTCGTATACTAAGTCAGATAAATTATAACTCGATGTCCTATTTCTAGCATAACTACTAATCTCATCATATTTTAAAATAGCTAAAATGCTATATAAAAAACATGAATCATCAGTGTTTTTTATATTAATTAAACAATTTTTATTTTTTAGATAAGTAGGTGTTTCAATGAAACTCCTACCACTTAACCTACTTAACCTACTTATTTTTGTTATGGTGAAATGTATTTCAGTAATATTTTTTATATTCCAACTGCTTCCTAACTCAGTAATATTAGTAATTTTTTCATTTAATTCCTTAATGCCTTCATCAAAAAATGATGCAGTTAATGGCTTTGCATAATTTGAGATATTATTAACTTTTATTTCCCCGTCTTTTTTAAATCCGATTGTTATTCCGAATTGAATTTTGACGGAGCCTAATTCGTTAATAATATCTCGTAATTTTATTATTAGTTGTTCAGGAAATATTATTTCCTTTATATTTAAGTCGCTTGTATTTAAGTTTAATATTTGATGGGTACCTCTTAAATCTCTTTGCACTGTCGGTACATTTCCACCTATTTGTATTATATTTAATCCATCCCAAGAATCAAAGGAAGTGAATAATCCATCATTGGATTCAAATACCAATCCGATCTGGGATTCAACAAAAGACAATCCGTCCTGGGATTCAACAACCAATCCATCATTGGATTCAACAAAAGGCAATCCGACATTGGATTCAACAAAAGGCAATCCGACATTGGATTCAACAAAAGGCAATCCGACCTGGGATTCAAAAAAAGAAGTATCTAATTTAATTTTTTTATTTGTATTATTTTTTTTCTATAGTTGAGGGTCTTTTAAAAACATTGTCTTTTTTAAAATTAAACCTATCTAAATGTTTTTTATGTTTATTGTAAAAAACGCTATATGTTGCAGGGTCACTAGTTTTGCATATGGGGCATATAAAATAAGTTTTATTATAATATTTTTTCGTGTAATAATTCTCCATTATAGAATGGTAATTATTATCATGCTCTTTTGACGAACAATAATTTGGGTAAAGTATACCTATAAAATAAAAATTTAATAAAAAAAAATATAATTTAAATGAAATATTTTAATAAATGTTTACGCAAAAATTTGCAAATTATTATTATTTTACAAACTTTATTTACTAAAGAATAAAAATTTACTAAATTAAAAATATTAACATTTACTTAAATATAAAATTATATTAAATTTCCTTTAAATTATAAAAAGTAATCAATACTTACATTGTATTAAATTGTATTAAATGGTAAAAGGTAATCAATACTTACATTGTAAATTTTCATTTCGATTTATTGACACATTGACATAATTTTTCTCTTTATTCGTATTACCTAAATTATTAATTAATTAAATCAATAAATTAAAAATTATGTTTACTTTTTCTTTTCAAATTTCCTTTAATCTTCGATTTTAAATTGTCTTCATTAATATTATCTAAATTAATTAATAAATTAATTAATCAATAAATTAAAATTTACCAAATTTCTGAATTTTTTCTCGGACATTCATAACGTTTTCTATTAAAGAATTTATTTTTAAAGGTTAACTATTTGTTAAATGTGACTAATGATTGATTATTGTTTATAGATTATTATTGTTTATAGATTATTATTGTTCATAGGAACAAATTCTAACCAATCATTATCAAGGAAGGGTAGGAAAAAATTAATATATTACGTTGCGGTATTTTAAAATTAAAATTTATTTTAAAAACACATTTTGACGCTAAAGTCGAGTTATGTAACAAAGACATAATAA
The DNA here is from genome assembly GCA_959609185.1 of Schmidtea polychroa. Taxonomy (NCBI): domain Eukaryota; kingdom Metazoa; phylum Platyhelminthes; order Tricladida; family Dugesiidae; genus Schmidtea; species Schmidtea polychroa. Next base: position 25,753 of record CAUHTR010000843.1, on the reverse strand, counting down.
ACTTATTATTTACTACAAATATTTCACCTATCAAATACCTAACTAGAGGTGATATATATTGATTGTTCATAAAAGCAAACTAAATCACAAATTTATGTATATCCTACAATAATTATCAAGTAAATTTAAAGTCCTTTATAAAGTTAACTGGTTTCTTAGCTTATGTTTTTTTAAAAAGTTCATCAATGTGTAAATATTCTTAGAAAATTATTGAAAAAAAAATTATTTAGTCAAATGCATTACAAAGTCATCTAAAATTAAACCAATTACTTAATTATTAACCTAACAGTCATTAAAAAAATTAATTTTTATTTAAAATTTAACAAATTATCAAGAAATTCAATTAAAATCATCATTAAAACTTTAAATTTTTTAATAAATCAACATGAAATTCTTAGAAAATATATGAAAAGAATATTATTACAAAGTCATATCTTATCACGTGATTATTAACCTAACTATCATTAAAAATAAATTTTTTTATTTAAAATTAAAAAACCAATCAATAAAAATGCATCCAAATATCAAGAAATTAATTAAATTTATCTTAGAACTAACTTAAATTTTTAAATATTCATTCAATCCACATGAAATTCACGAAAATAATAAAAATTCACAAAAACCATCAACTCTAAAAAAAAATTACTAATGAATACCTTAAACACCAAAATTTATCTAAATAATCTTTCAAATTAATTCATTGAAATTTAAGACAACACGCTCTATTTTGTCATTACATTCAATTAAAATAAAATAAATCAAGATAAGAACTTTGATAAAAAATATTATTCTAGTGTTAAATGAAAAGGTAATTATTTTATTTTATTTCTTGTCAAACTATTTGCTTCTATCATTATTTTAGTTTAAGTTTTGTTTATTTTTCTTACGTGTTTTCTTTATTACCAAATGTTTAATTGGAGCTTGATGTTTTGAGTTTTAGTCAAATTTGTACTTTGTGGATTTGTTATGTTGTTGTTGAAGTTAAACTGAATTCCAATACATGTTTTTTTTTTAATTTGGACAAGAATGTTTGAATAACAAAATCCAATTTGACTTCAAAAGTTTAAGATTACCATGTGTATCACATCATACACAAAATCTCAAAATGGAAAACTATAGGGTTGGTATTATAGATTCATTAAATTCAATTAAATTCTAAAATTACAAATTGTAGTTACAGATAAAAATTTCAAATCACTTGTTTTTATAAAACTTAATTTACCCCTTTCATTAATTTTATTTTAATTCATTATTTAATTAATTTTAATATTATGTTAACTCTAGAATGGAATTGATTACCATAAATTATTAGTTTACATTTTGTTTTAAAAGTCAAGATTAATAGTTATTTAAAATTCTAGTTTTAATATTTTTCTCTGATAAGATTTATTAATATTAGATACAGTAATATATTATTTGTTCGGTCAACTTTGCTAATTTACAAAAGTTAAATTTAAAAATAGGAATGCTCAGATTAGTCGTTAAAAAGGAAGAAGAGCAGAAGCGAGAAGAAAATAGACCAAGAATGGGCTCTCCTGCTGTTATTCGTTTACAGAAAGGTTTATTTACAACACTTATATTCTACTATATACATATTACAGATCTCGCTGATTTGGACCTTCCATCTATGTGCACAATGGAACATCCTAATCCTGATGACTTAAAAAATTTTCGCATTATTGTGAGACCAGATTCAGTTAAGTATAATTAAATTTTAATATTGGAAGATGTTTTTGAGATTTAAATCGATTAATTGAGCGTTTATTTAGATAGTGACATAAGTTCATTTTTTTAATAATTGAGATATTTAACGGGCTTTGCGTTTTATTCAACTCAAAAATATTAATGATCACGTTATATTTTGTTTTTGTAGCAAATAAATACAAAAAATGATTTATCATATTTTATGTACAATTCATACAATATCTCAATTTGTTTCAAAATAGACTTGCACCACCATTAATAAAACTAATTAAATATTGTTTATTATAGTGCATATTATTATAAATCCATACAATTCACTAAAAATTTAATTATATGCTTTGCAATTATATTAACTTAGTTTAGAATATTAACTCTAAAGATCTCACAGATTATGAATATAAAATCTATTAGTATTATATTTTACATATTCTATAATATTTAAATATTATTTTAATTTTATGTTTGACGTAATTAATAATTTATTATATGTAACAGATTAAATAAAATTAAGTCTATTTGAAAGCAGTTGTTCGTAGAGATACTGTCAATTGAGGTAATTAGCAGCCTAGAATGGGAGTGTGTAGATATTATGTTATTTCCCATATCTGTGGCTCCTGGTTGACAGTTTGGTATATGATTGGTGGACTCCAGAGGAAAATAAACGATGAAAGAACTCTAATTTCGGTTATTAAAAATAGCTTACAAACAAAAAAATATTGAAACTCCCATTATATAATACCTTATTACTAAATAATTTTCATATTACTGACAATTAAAGCTGCAGAAATAAGTATTTATACAGTACACTTTATAAGTACAAAAGTAAATGCAAAAATAAAATTACATGTAGAAAAAAATATAATTGAAAATTAATTAAGGTTTCGTTATATATTTTTTATTTTATTTACCATGGTAATTAACGAAGCATCCAAGGCACATGTATGGTTCTCCATCACATTGCGAGCAGTATGCATACACTTTTATAGTATGCTTCCTTGCATAATCAGTAACTTTTTCACACTTCATTTTGCCATAACAAATTTTACAACCTCGTCTTATCTTTTTGTTTTTGTCATTAAACAAAAAACAATTCTTTCGCCATGGGAAGTTTTCTTGAAACAGGCTGGGTATTCAATGTGTAAACAACATACATTTATATGCATATATATATATATATATATATATATATATATATATATATATATATATATATATATATATATATATATATATATATATATATATATATATATATATATATATATATATATATATATATAAAGTTTTCCTATATCAACTATTTCCTTTGTTACTCATGTTCTGTACAGATATGCAGGATGGATAATTGGAATCCTAATTTATTCATTCTGACGAATATTTTATGTTACTTCACACTTTCTACACGAATCAATTGCTATCAATTAATTAAGGTAAATGCATTTGAATTTCAAAGAAATGAAATCGAAATTCATGATTTCATAATAACCTGAATTTCGACGATCCTTAATTATTTTTCTAATATTTTGTCAATAAAAGATTCTTCATTAAAATCTAGATGTATTATCACAAAATACACTCTTCTATTGTTCGGTATAATATTGAGCTATGGCTCAAAAAAGGAAATGGAGCATTATAGGGGTTAACGAGAGGTGCAACAAATATGGTTTAAATACCACTGTAACTTGCCTTTTAGTCGTTTTACTTTGCTTTTTGATTTTTCGGACACAATCATGCGGCTGCAAGGATAAATAAATATAAATGAAGGAAGGTATTTTCTATAAAAAGTAACTATTTCAATGCGATTCTATTTATTTTCATAAAAAATATTAACAATTACAAACAATCGATTATATTACAGATATTAATTATCACTCGGTTTGTCAGTTTAATACTAAGTATATAAAAATAACATGCAAATTTAAGATTTGATGGTCACCAAAAATTAAAAAACAAATGTTCAATAATATATGATAAATGTTCGGAAATCGTCAAATTCAAATTATTAAACATACCAAATCGCCAAAACCACTGAACTTGAATCCATGAAAGTTAAAAGCAAATTTGATGTGTTTAAAATTTCCGTAAACAAGGAATCAAACAGTTGTTTATATTTCTTAGAAAGTGATGTTTGACATGAAGTTTGCCAACATTTATTACAAAAATGCATTTATGTGTTACGGCAAATGATTAATATTGGTAGAAGTTCGGTAGATAATGTTTTGGCTTTTTTTTTGCCGACTATTATCCAAGTATTTAAAATTGGCAGAGGAAAGGATTGAGTTTGGTTTGCAGATGTGTTTCGTAAATTTTGTATTTGTCGCGTTTTGCTTGTGCTTGGGCAATATTTTTTATTATATTGCGTTTGGCGAATATGACTAATAATTTCAAAAAGGTGTGAATTTGGAAATCATGCTATATTAATGTGCCTGTCATATGCTCGCTATCACTGTCTTAGTGCCTCAGGCATCTTTTACTCACTTCGGGGGTTTCTTCAGGAAGGTACCACAACATGCTTTCATTTAAACTATATAACTCTAGATTGTAAAAGTTCGAAGAATACAAGGTTACATATATCGATCTGTTGTCTATGACTTTTTTCAATATTTTAAAGGAATATACGTATTCAAATATAAACTGGATATGTGTTATTTAAAACTACTTGAAAATATTAAATTCTCGATAATAATATCCTTCCCACCATTAATATATTTTTTTATTAAACATGAATTTTCGGCAAAAATTTTCCGAATTGTTTTAAATGGTTAGAAATGCTTCACCGCTTTTTATATTTCGTTTAATTTTTCATTTCAGGGATTTTACAGTAATGGGAAATTTCTATTCACATTTATTGTGACCGATGAATATCCACACGAGGCTCCAAAAGTTAAATGCCAAAATAAAATATATCATCCAAACATTGATCCCGATGGAAATGTTTGTCTTAATATTTTAAGGTGAATTAATTGCATTCAGAAATTAAATAGCCTGCTATTTCTCATTTAGACAGGAATGGAAGCCGGTATTGACGATTAATGCCGTAATTCATGGATTAATTTTTCTGTTTATGGTTAGTTTCACCCGCTGAAATTTTATATCTATCTAATATAATTAGGAACCAAATCCAGAAGATCCACTAAACAAAGACGCCGCTGCTGTTTTGCGTAAAGATAAACGTCAATTCGAACTCAACGTGAAGCGAACCATGAAAGGGATGCCTCATGATGGAATTAATTACGATTACGTATTGTAATGATTAATAGCATAATTTTGCTATTTTTTATTAAATTTTTTTTGATTTTTCTTATATTTTTTGAGGTGCATCAGTTGTTGACTTTTTGTTTATTGACTTTTTTTATTTATGTAAGGCAGTGAAAATTATTTTAAAAATTCTAATTTAGTATTTTACTGGTTTTACTACTTAAGTAGATAATTTATATTAATTACTAGATTTATTACTGAAATTTGTCAATATTTGGTTTCTTATAGATAGACATGAACTCGTTATCACAATATTTATTACTAATTTATTTAAGTTGTGTAAGGCACAACGTTCGTCAGTACTACATTCCCATTGATCAAGCAGTTCGGTGTGCATGTGTATATTTCAAATAATAAGTTAGGTTGCTTTCTGTCCATAGAAACTTTGTTGAATGACAGATTTTTTAAATTTAAATTTGGATATATTAATATGGATAGTAATTTTCTGACTAATATTTTTATATAGATTAGAATTAAAAATTCCATTTGATAGCTTTCTGAAAATAAAACGCTGCGTGTTTTCAAATGGGGTCAGTTGTCACAGCATTCAGGGCCCATTTGTAACTTTTCGTGAGTTAAATTTTATTTTACGAAGTAATTCCACGCAAAATGGTAATGAGTTTTAAAAAGTGTTATAGTTATGTTATTTGTTTTCTGCGCCATCATTTTATTGCCAAAACTATCTCCTTTCCCTTTGTAAACCTAGTCAATCACTTCCTCTCTAATCAATACGTCAGGTCACCCAATCATAACATGTTGCCCTTTTCTATTACCGGAATTTGTTAGTTTCTCTGCGTTTGTATTAGTGTCAGAATTAGTGATGTCTATGAGGTGAAATTGGTTAAGTGTCGTTCGTGTCATTTACGATTGGTTTATAAGATTATTATTATTTTAATAGTTATGCTTAAATTAATAGTTATGACTTTATCAGGGGCTTTTTGTGTTTTTGGCCTACAACGACTGAGTCTTCAAATTTACGATAATCGGTGTGATTTGTAATTAAGAGAATGTTGACTCTCCAATTAGACTCTAACATCAAATGTTTTGACTGTAGTAGTTCCATACTCTTTCTAAAGTTTATCCCGTTTGGCTGCGATGGTAACTAGTGGATTTCTAACGGAATTGCGCGTTATTTAATGGTCAGTTCCGGTGGAATTCCCTTGTTATTCTATGTGATTTTATCTATCAAAAATTTTGCAGAGGGATCCGCCTTTATTTTCCAGTCTTGAAAGTTTAATTTTAAGTTTCCCATAATAATGGTGTTGTACCAAGCTACCATTTATCTTTTTTCCTTTTTCATTTCTCTTTTTCATTAATTTTCCTCATTTTGGGAATTTGGTTCTAAATTTCCTATAATATTGAGGTTGTTCAAATGTTTTCTTTTAAAATTTTGAGCAGGAATCCGTCTTTATACTGCCGCTTTGGAAGTTTAGTTCTAAGTTTCAATGTTAAGTTTTAAAATTTTGACACGGTATCCACCCTAACTCTTTTTCCTTTTGTCGTTAAATAAGACTATTTCTCTAAAATTTTGAGAAGGGATCTAACCTCATTTTCCGCACAATGATCTGATCCAATTGACTTTAATTGACACTATTTGCTTGACTTATACGGTTTCTGGTTTCTACATCTTTTGCACCGATCTAATTCCTCATTGTAACTTAAGTCAATTGTATGATAGATATTCGCTACCCATAGTCCACTGAACATTAGGAGAACGAGGTCTTAGGATCCTTTAGTAGATGATATAATGTAGTTTAAATGTTGAATTTAAGTTTGTCGTTGGAGTACACTGAATCTATTACAATTACAATAAAATGAAAATTGCTCGCACTAGTGTGTAATGTATTAAGACATTTAGAGTCACAACTGATTCCCGATTTCCTATATACATTAACCTAGGCGGTTGACGTTCCACGGTTACTCGTCTTACCTTTTACGAGCATGACACGGACACGCGCGAGCTTTCCAGTTGTAGACAATGGGGCATTAGGCCATTCATACCTCCACTTATCATCGACCATACTGGGCAAAAGAGGCAAACATTTATTAAAATACAAAATAATGATATAATAAATATATTCGCAAACAGATATGGGTTATCCTATAGGGGCTGTTTCCATGTCAAGGTAATAGATATCAAGTGTGCAATTTTTCGGATGCAGATACAATCATCCTAGTTCTTTTACTTGTTCGTTTATGTGTCGCCACTATAATTTTGAAAGTCTTCATTGACCCTTTTATGATGTGTCCTATCATTTTATTCTTGGTCTTGCTTCACATTTAATTCAACGACCACACAGACGAAATGTTTGCCACGGAGCGTATCTCGTTTAAAGGACGGTCTTCGCCATTTTCCCTATGAATTTCTGTAATCAATCCTATTTAATTTACTTCAGATTCTGACGACTTCATTCTCAAGGTCTTCATACAAATAAGTCAAATTTCATAAATTATTTTCTTCTTGAATAGAGTAAATTCTTCTTGTATTATTAATTCTTAATAGAGGCAGTTATTAAAAAATTGTCATTTTTACCGCATATTAAATAGCACTTGTTTAAAGGACATTGTTCCGAATATGACCTGATTCACAACTACAATAACATTGAACCGGGTTGTAAAGGTCGCAATTCTGGTTCCGGACAATCCTTTTGCTTTATTACAAACTCCTCTTGCAATATGTTTGAAAGAAACCGTAGGCCTATTGGGTCTCTCAATAACCAATAAACTTTCTGAACTTCTCCTTCTTTCAATATCCATGTTGTCTATTGTCATAATTGTTGTAACTTCTTTTTATACTGACATACCAGTTAGTCTCTGGAACTGATGGTCTAATCAATGGTTGAACATTTTGCCTTACTGGGTTCATACAACGATTGTTTCCTATCAGCTGCCAATACAAATACCTCTCTGGTGTCTTCTGTATGTAAAATATTTTCATAATTTAAAATTCAATTTCTCTATTTTTGTAAGATATTCTTCTGGGTTCATTGCAATTGCATCCTTAACTTTTTTTGAATACATACGTCATGTTACAATATTCTTGACAATCATGTCTTCTGTTTGATTAGCGGAAAGAACTTCGTGCACTAATTTCCTCACTCTGATTACAAAATTTTCAAACCTTTCGTCCGATCTCTGCTTTATCAGACTCATGTCTTTGATATTTTGCAAAAAACTTTTGAACTTTACATATTTTAAAATAAACCAACATTTTACCTCTTGATCTGAGGCAGGAGTGTTTTGTGTTTTCTTAAAGGCCATCCATAACTTTGCGTCTTTTCTTCCAAAAAACTTCTTTGTCACTGGATAAATTGCATCTTGAATCTTCTTTGTCAAAGATTCCACAATTTTCTGCCTTTGCTGTGATCTCATCAGAGCTGCGATTTCCATTAATAATCATTAAAGCTAACACGCTATTTTCAAATATATATTTAATATAACATTCGAATATTTAAACAGAATAATAATCTAAATATCGTCACTCTCTATTTATTTGTATCCTAGTTTTCTTAGGATATCATGTATTTTCTTACCACCATCTTCCCAGTGAGTAGACAATGAACGTCTCAACTGTGGAGTAAATTCCGGTCTACTGCCTTATATCCTGGACTAGCCTTCGATATCTTTTCTGTGTTCTTGTTCTTGGCTAATTCAATGATTTCATTGTTGTCGAATGGACATTTCATATCTATTACAAATATTCTTTCACTTGTTCTTACCAATATATCGGGTTTAAGCATTTCCTTGGTATTTTTTAGGTTTGATGTTCGTTGGAAATGTCGATGGAAATGGGACAAGATCTCAACCAAGTCAATTTTAATCGATTAAAGCATGTTTGCCGTGTTATTATAGCTTTGAAAACCATTGTTTGTTAATCGCTTAACAAGTTTTCGTTTTTCCATACCGTTTATTGCATAAAATATTATTATGAACGTATTACATCTGAGCAGACATCGTCCATTATTCACTGCTCGGGTTTATTCGACTTTATGACGTAGATTGGTCGAAATTTGAAGGCCATGGCCCTTAGTTCTTTTGTCTAATTTCCTGTTATTTCTATGATTTATTGTGATATTTAAAATATAATGTCGTTGTCTTTGTATACATTATAGTAACATGGACATCCATCTGTATTCTTAAGTGTTATTTGGACAAGTGGTACCTCATCGTTGTATTTTACACATGTTCTAGAATTTTATGGTTGATATAAATTAAACCAAATCTATTATTACTTTATGGGTCCCTTTAATGAAAAACAGTCGAGAATTGCAGTAAACCTAATAAAATATAGCTCATGATCGTGTAAAATTTTGACCATCAGTTCCTTGTTAATCGCGGGCGTCTGTAAAATAATTTTGGATACAACTGCTAATTTTACAAATTCCCTACTCCTGGGAATTAAATGATTGAAATTTTGAAAGTTTAAGTCATTCGAATTTTAATGCGCCCACCTCACCTATCCTACTGGACATTCGTGCGACGACCTCTTAGTGTTTAGTAGATTCTTTTGCTTTTTGTATGACGATTTTATTTAGAAATGCACTATGATTCGAATTAAACATAGTGCTCGCACCATGATCAATCGGATATTAGTGTGACGAGCCCTAAGTGTCATGTATTAAAATCTTGGTAACTACGAACAAACTATAAAACAAACTATATAAACTATATAGATCCAATCCACTGATTATACAAAAAGCTACAGTGTTAACTGCGCAGAAGAACTGCATCCTAAGTCAAATAAGTGGGTCATATGAATAAAAGATTTGCAATGTCTATAACGATTTGATGCCTTCAAAAATTATTCCTTTTAAAAAACGAAAATAAAAAACGTAAAACACAAAGCTTAATCCCATTACTAAAGATATTCTACATAATTAGTACATATAAACTTCTTTTTTTCAAAGGTTTACTAGAGTTTCTTTTATATTTTAACAGAGTTTTCACTGAAGATTGCGTCTGCTTATATACTCTGATTTCAATGTGTTAGTATGTGTACGGTTTGCACGGTTCGGTTAACCGGAAACCGAAACCACGGTTTTCAACCTCAAAAACCGAAACCGTAAACCTCGTCGCAAAACCGCAGTTTACGGTTTTCAAAATATAATTATATTGAAATCTACCTATGTATATCTAACTAGAAACCATATTAAAACCAAATATTTTCCATTTTATTAACGATAAAAATTAAGGTCCACTACAAACAAAACGCAACATTTCCAAGTGATTGTTTAATTTAAAATTTACAATATGGAAGAGAAGATGCATATATCATATATATAGTAATGTATATAAAAAACATATATAAAATAAGTATAAACTGATATGATAATATATATGTATTTATATTTAAATTAGAGCCGTTAAAAACTTTTAAAAATTTTAAATTTAAAAAAAAATAATTTAAAAAAACCTTAGTTTGCCATGCTAAATTATTTTAAAATATTACGAATGTGTTATATTATATATACAAAGAATTATATATAGTAGCATATAATGAGGACTCCAGCGCACTTTCAAGGTCATGGAATATCAAGATCAAATATAGACCAATCGAATCATTTATTTATTTTTTTTTTTTAAATTAACATTTTATTTAATTACTTCTTTTTAATTTTTTCTTTTTAATTTTATTAATTAATTAATTTATGATGTTATATTTTAATTACTTACTTTAGTTAATTTTTAATTTATTACATTTAATTAATTTATTAGTTTATTAATATTTTATTTTAATTACTTACGCTATTTAATTATTATTATTATTATTATTTTTTATTTTATTTATTTATTTTTTTCTTTAATTAATATATTTTTTTTATTTTTATTTAATTACTTCTATTTATTTTTTTTTCTTTTTAATTTTCTTAATTAATTATTTATTATGTTTTTATTTTAGTATTATTTTATTTATTTATTATTATTATTATTATTATTTTTTTTTTTTAATTTTAAATTTACATTATATTCTAACAAGAGGTAAATTATAACAATAATATTTCAATTTGAATAAAATTTTAATTAGTAATTATTCAATTTGAATAAAATTTTAATTAGAAATTATTTAATTTATTATAAAATAAAACGCTGAGTTAATTTTAGATAAACCGGATATTAATTTTTCGGAAAAAATAAATAAAATAAACACAAAAATAATATTTCTTACTTGAAACTAATTATCTAAATTAATTGGACAAATGAATAATTAAATGATAAAACACATTTTAATTAACTAAGTCAAACAATTCACAATATATATTTTATTATTCACATAAATTTAATTGTTAAAGTGCTTGTTTCGATTTGCATTCATTTCTAGACATAGTAGTTGCAATATGCATTTGGCGAATCTTATAGTGACCGTAGGCATAACTTTCATTACAATTGTACCAATACCTTTTATCGTCCAAACATTGGAGAGCTCGTTTTCTGTCATGAAAGTATACAACTGATGATTGACACTTCCTATTCTTTTTTGTGGGATGCTCACTGTTCCACCATCAGTATACACTTTTTTATAGGCTTCATGTGTAAGATTAGAGTTTGTAAGTCTTATTCCTTTGGCTTTTAGAGTGTTTTTATCGCCTTGGAGTGAGTAGCACTTGGGTCGAAGAAACACCCATTCTTTATATTGATTTCCTTTATTCTCATCCTTAACTTTCCCGATTACAGAACAAATTTTATCAGAGAACAACGGATCGGTCACTGGATAATTTGAAGTATCTAGGAGCCCATCTTCAATCATTTTTGGATATAGTTGTAAGCGTAAATCTACATTTTTACACTCTAAAAAGAAGGAATCTGTGTCACCAGCTACGATATTAATTTGACAATTGAATTTTTCTCTATAACTCTGTAGTTCTTTATATTGAAATTGGTACATGCGAAGTTTGGATAAATCAAGTACGGTTTGTCCAATATACATTGGTCTATCTAAACACACAATTTCCTTATTGAGTATAACAGCAATGAGATCATCCGCAATCTTGATGCTACGACGAAACATAGGATGACTACAATAAGTTATCAATCTTTTGCTTTTGCTGCATAATCTCAAATTTATACGTTTCTTCAAGTTTTCCACAGTTTTACCGTATAAACTGTTGTTCTTTAACTTATAATAATCTCGCTGAAACGAATCCGTACTAGCTGCTCTCATTTTGGTATTGTAATCAATATATCCTTTGAAAATAGCCACTTGTTTGAATTCTACAGCACGATTAACTTTTGTGACTTTTGCGCCGTAACTCAACCACTCTGTCAAAACTCTACCATTAACTACATAGTTTTTCTTAGGCTCATGAGTTAACAACAGCTTTTCAACTTTACTACCAGGTGGATAACAAAGCTCAGGAGCTATAGGTAAATCATCTAGCTTATCTTGTATACTATCAGGAATGACGATGTCAACCTCTAGAACATATCCACGATCTCCATCAAACTCATCCCCATTTGCACATCTTTCAACAATACCATTCATTTCAGTCTGATCATTTATCCATCTAAATTCCCCAACAGGAAGTTTTTGCGACAGCGCCCATCCATATAAATTATTAACATCTAGGTATAACATTTGTGTTGATTCATCAGATTCAACATGGTGTTTGTTGATAAATGTCATTTCACCACGAATACCAGCTTCAAATAAACGGTAAAACTCTGTATCTTGAATAAGTTCTATCGGTTCAGGTAACTATTTAATAGCTGATGCACAACTTAATCCGGGTATGGAAACAAACGATAGAGCCTCAAGTCCATCTTCGTCAAATGTTTTTTCTCTTAAAGCTTCAAAAACATTGGCCAACAGAAAAACATCCAACTTGAGATATACTGGCATATAATCTAGCAGTGTCTCACAGTTGTATTGTTGCCAGATTCGATTTGCATGTATGTAATCTTCTTGACTAACTCCCTCCCAAATCGGTGGTAATTCTGTTATTGACTGTAAAACCTCATTGATGTAGCCATATCATATGGAAAAATGGTTTTACAAGTCATCATCTGTGATTCGAAAACATCTGAGGTCAGTGGAAGACATGGTAAATTTTTTGATAAATTTGCCAAACTGCTATTTAAAAATTGTAAGGAATCAATGAATCTAATTCTTCTGCCTTTCGATGTCGCTGTAAGTGTGAGAAACTTTTCTGTTGATTGAGGATTAACATTTAAATTCCAATCGGGGAATTTTCCAATTGCATATTTTAATATATGATGAATGTCATATCCACGAAGATTATGAAATACAACAGGTAAAGACGGATTGATTCTTCTAGCCAAATTACAATCTTGACATGCTCCGAGATATTGACGAGTAAAACAATCATGATCTCGAACAGGTATATTGATAATCCTTTTACAAAGGTAGCAATGAGTTTGGTTCGTAAATTCTTCCTGCTGTTCCCAAGTGAGTCCCATCATTTCCTTTGATCCAATAATTTTGTACCACGGATAAACTGTGTCTGTAGCTATATCATCCAATGCTTGTACAAACTGAATGATACAGTTTTTCCCAACAAATGTTTCATTTCGAATCGGACAACCTTGATGAAGAAGCACAAATTCAGATGCAATCGGCTCATGTTTTTGGAAGTGTTTGTCATCTAGAGGTAATATCGATTCAAAGTCCGCGTAGACAACAAACTGCTGTTTTATAGTTTTACTCCAGTCTTTAAATTCGATATATTTATTCTCTGGCATTGAGTATAGAGTCGTCCGCTCCACATTTTTCCTACAAAGACCTATATGTCTTTCAAAGGCAGGACGTTTTCGAAACCCATGAAGATATGTATGACACCATTGTGATTGGATTCTGACTCCTTCTACTCTATCTCTGTAATTCAGCAGTCGATCGAGATTGGTTACAGCCAAAAAAATGATAATTTAATTCTAAAATTTAGTTAATATTTTAATGATTAAAGGAAATATTACCTTCTTCAATCAATAAGAGATATATCTGAGATCCCGTCGAAGTACTTCTATATACCAAGTCAACGAACGGATTCTTGAAAATATCATTAGTTTTTTGTTTAATTGGATCTTTATTATATTTGAGAACATTGATCGCTAGATTAGGATTCATTGCTTCAAATTGGCAAATGTTAACCAACTTCATTGGAAACCAATCTGATTTCCATTTTAACTCTAAATATATATATATATATATATATATATATATATATATATATATATATATATATATATTTAGAATGATATAAATATATATTACCACTTAAATTATATTTCATTACTCTTTCTCTGTGGTGTTTTATGTCATCATAATGTAATACAGCCAGTATGCCATATAAAAAGCAGAATTGATCATTATTTTGAACATTAACTAAAGCCTGACAGTTTTTCAGGTAATTTGGCGTTTTAATGTAACTTGAACCTAAGTAAATATCTTGATTTATATATATATATATAATAATGTAAATAAACTTACCAGATACATGTATTATGTCTGATAATTTAGTTAAAATCATAGTAACTTCTAATATTTTATGAATTCTCCACCCACTACTTTGTTGAGTGTATTTCTCCAACTTTTCTTTTAATTTTTCAATTCCATCATTAATAAATGAAGATGACATTGTAATTGCTTTATTCGACAAACACCATTTTTTAATTTCACCATCCTCTTTGATAAACTCTGCACAAAGTCCAAATTGGATTTTTACTGTCCCCATTCGTTGAATATGATCTTCTATTTCTTTGATGAGACAATCTGGAACAACAATGTCAGGAGAATTAATTGCAGATACATCGCTTGTCAATTCAACACGAGAACCATTTAAGTCAGACTCCCGACGTGGACACAATTGTATGTTAGAGTCTCCATTTCCGTAAAATATTGACTTTCGTTTTGTGGTGCCAGAGTTTTGTCTAACTATATTTATAATTAATATTAAACAACTTAAATAACATAACTTGTAACATATTCTTTAATCTGCTTAGGATCGTATGATGTATTCATTTTCGATTGTACTATAAAAAATTAATAATTGTTAATAGTAGAAAGAGTATTACTTTTAGTGATCATCCTGCTCTTCGTTTCTTCGAATCTTCTAAGATGGTGTCCGTGTTGTCGTACAAACATTAACCACCTACCTGGTGATATAATGAGACATTCCGGACATATGTAACCCGATAAGGTAGAGTCATTTATCTTGAAATATGATGATGTAACTGATTTACAGTTCTCCACATCTTCATGACTTTCGGCAATACAAAATTTATATAAACTGCATCCGTTCACTAAAAGAAAATAATCATTAATATTAGATAGAGAATAAAAAATTATTCACTTATATAAGTTAAATTAAAAGTTTAAATGACAAACATTTGAAAAGTTACTGCTTATATATTACACATGATTAAATTCTGACCAACTTAAATCAATGAAAGGGTATGACAAAAATATATTACGTTGCGGTATTTTAAAAGTTCAATATATTTTAAAACACATTTTGATGCTAAAGTTGACTTATTTAACATTTTCATAATAATTTAATAAAAAATAATGTGATGAACCCACAAAGTAATATCATTTTTCATCAAATTGCAAAACAGTAATAACGTTTTTCATATAATTGTAACAAAGTAATAACATATTTCAGATAAATTTTCAACAGTTGTAAAATATTTAAGCAAATTGTAACAAGATTAGAAAATATTACAACAAAGTAGTAACATATTTCAGAAAATTTCAACAAAGTTGTAAAATATTTATCAAATTGTAACTAAAATAATAAAAATATTGCAACAAAGTAATAAAATAATGATGTTAATTGGGACAAATCAATACATTATTTCGAAGACGGACAACAAATTAAAAAGAATATTGTAATAAATTGTGAAGTCTTTCAGTAAATTACAACAAAGTAATAACATATTTCGGAAATATTTCACCAGATGTAAAATATTTAAGCAAATTGTTATAAGATTATAAAAATATTGCAACAAAGTAATAAAATAATACAACATTTTAAACTCTAGATCAATCCATTTTATAGAAAATTAAATTTTATCTCTATAATATATGAATAAATATACAAGGAAATTACGTTAACTGTATGAAAAATACAAATTTATCGTAAAAACATGTGTGTATTACACACAACATACGAGACATAATTTTTAATCAAGCTATTTTATAGAAAATTAAATTTTATCTATATATTATATGAATAAAATCCTAAGAAAATTACGTTAACGTATAATAAATACAAATTTATCATAAAAACATGTGTGTATTACACACAATATATATCCTCATCACTTATAGCCCCCAGATTTTCCACTAATCCTCCCAACAAATATTTCTTTGAAAATTTTATTAAATATTTTTTATTAAAGTCATTATTTTAATGAATTTCATGAAATAATTTTAAATAAATGCAATTAATATATTTCCATCTTATCTATGACACTTCTCGCTATATTTACATTTACTTTCCGTTAATGAATAATTCAAGCACTTATTTTCACTTTTTTGAATTTCAATATTAATTAATCATAGAATAATGATGATTCTTACCACCTGAGAATAATATTGTTAATTTTATCTCTGTGTTATCTTTCGATTTTACGCTGCTTACCATTTTAGAATAAGATTTTTTATTAAAATTTGTGTTAATTTGACTGATTCAATTTGATGGAGTTATAGTTAATTCGTTTTATTATATATACTCTGAGTTTATCCGACAACATATTTTCTCCCTCTATGGGTACTGCTTGTAAGGGTATTGGTCGTAAGGGTACTGATCGTAAAGGTACTGCTGTGTTTTATTTAGGCAAATATTTGGTTATTATTTGGCGTTAAATTCATTGGTAATTTTTTAGAGTTAGCGTGATTTTACCAACATTTTTTTTTGTGAATTTCATGTTAATTGAAAGAATATTTAAGGCTTAGTGTTAATTCTAAGATAAATTTAATTAATTTCTTGATAATTTGCTATATTTTATTGACTTGTTTTTAAATTTTAAATAAAAATTAATTTTTAATGAGGTTAATAATCAAGTGATAGGATAAATTTTGATGATAATGACTTTGTAATGATATTGAATTTGACTAAATTAATATATCAATATATTTTTCTAAGAATATTTACACATTGATGATACTTTAAAATATTGAAAATCTAAAGTTGAAACCAACTAATTTTATCATGATGATGATATATTTGAAATCTACTTGAAAATTAATGTAAAATATACTGAAATTTATGATTTAGTTTGAAAGATATATCATTTTATAATGGCTATAATTAGCCGAATCGATGATCTATCAATATATTTCATCTCTAATTAGATATTTGATGGTGAATGTGGTGAAATATTTGTAGGAAATATTCATTTTAGTGAATTTTGATCTTTTACTGAGGTCTTTGAATTTAGCTACTAAATTATTTCAATGGAAGAATGTTTGTAACAATTAAATAAAATTCATATTTTGAAGAATTTCTATGGATTTTAAGATATATTAAGGGCTCAAGTGGGTGAAATTATATTCGGTTGGATTTAGTGAAGGTTAAGATGGTAATATATGATTTTTAAGGGGGTTTTTAAAATGCTAGAAATATTTGGTGAGGGATCGGTTAATGTTTTGAATATTTATATATTCTTATTGGTAAAATATCAAATTTTGAAGGGAAATAGTCAGCTGTGAATAGTTCCTGTGAAATTATATCGTTTTAGAGGTTGCACAGTAATTTATGTTTCAGAACCAGTTTTAATTAATTATCCACGGTTTTATTAATGGTTAATGATCAATTTACTTGTTTTTGACAATGAGAAATTTGAAATCTTTAGAATTAATTGATATCAATGGTTATTGCTTTAAATTATTTTTATTTAAGAAGTTATTTTATTCATTTTGGGGATATCGTTGACAAAGCTTGAGAAATATTAACTTAAAAGAATTGGAAAAACAACTAAAGAAAAGTGATCTTTGAAGGAAATTTATGATTTTAATTAGAAAATTAAATCGGTTGAATATCTATTGAAGGAATATTGTTATCGGATGGATAAATGATATTTTCCTAAATTACCTTATTATATTATTATTTTAATGACTAAATTAACCAATATTCATAAATTTATCGTACAAAATATCCATGTTTTGGTTACTCAAACATCTTAAATTTCTCGCAAAGATATATTACGTCTAATGATCATCTAATTAAATTAGAAAATAATTGTTACTTTTTAATATATATTTCTAACTAATAAGCCCCTTAATTGGATAAATGATAACCATATTTCTATTATGACTCCTTTAATTATTTTTGCCTCAAACAAATTTACTCCAAATGATAAAGAATTTAAAATTATCAATGAATAATGACCATGTTTTTCTCATATTATTAACTATTGTAACGAACATTAGATGAATAAATTAATTTTTGCTTTAAATGACTACAAAGTTAACCAATAAATTAGTCGCTCGACGTAAGTGTAAAGTTACATTTAAAATATTCACGATCATCTCACTAAATTACCTAAGAATTTCTAAATGATTATATTGCGACATGTTGAATGTGACCAGTACCCTTGCTAGCAATACCCATAGGGGGACAGAATATTTTGTCGGATAAACTAGAAGTATATGGTCTTTATTGATATATCAAAATACTGTTATTTATAAATTAACTAAAACATACTATATTATTTTACTGAATGATACCTTAAATGTTTTTAATATACATATTTCTAAAATAAATCAACAGTTCAAACCAACAACATGTATGCAAGACCACCCATTGTTAATTTATTTCCAGTGTCACATCTTTCAAGAATGCCGTGAGTGTTTAAAGAAAGCTGAGCTAAAAGAAACTTTCCAGATAACAACTCTCCTGAATGTTTTGAACAAAAATGAGCGAAATTGAGAACAAACGATTAGATGGCGATTAACTTCTGGCCACAACCCTAACAACATGAAAATTAAGATTTTAATTATTGAATTCGTTGTTTTCTGCATGGAAATACTAACAGAATATTTTTTAATTCAAAAAATCTTCATTATAAATTTTTGAATTTAAAAAATTAAATGAAGGATATATAAGTGTACATAATATTATAATATTATATAAAATTATACTGTATTTATTAATAAATTTAGAATACATAAAATTATAATATTATAATATTTTATAAATACTATATAATAATGTTAAATATGCTTAAATAACTAAATTGTTTAAATATGTTTAAATACTAAATTTAAATTATTTAAATTTAAATTAATTAAATATAATTATGATATAACTTTATTTCTTTCGTTTTAGTATCCATAAAGTAAGTAAATAAAGAATTTACTACAATATTTTAATTATTTTACTTAGTAATGAAGAAAATGAATTATATGATTATGAAGAAGATGAACCAGACAAAATGGTGAAACACTAAAGGAGTTATAGTTTTTAGATTTAGAAATTTCTTATTAAAACATGAATTATAGAAGAAAATGAACCAGACAAAATGGTGAAACATTGCTATGTTCTGGATTTTTTAAATGAATTAGCTGATTGTAGGTGTCCTTCAACATGAATGTTTACTTAAATTATGTAAACTTTCAACGAATGTCAAGAAAAATGGGAAAACCGATGTTTTAACAATTAGATATTGTAAAGTACTACCTGAAGAATATTATTATTAATGTAAGACATGAATTAATTCATTAAAATATATATATTATATTTAGGTATCTGTGTTTTATGGTGGGAAATGACATTGAAAAAGTATACCACAAATAACAGTTGCCTAATAGTCAGGTAGAATTTAATTTCTGACGATAAAATGATAAATAACATCTGTAAGTTAATGGCTTTTAAATTTTAGCAATGATAGTTGACACCGCATCAGAAACTAAGAAATATTTNNNNAAATGTCATTGAAAAAGTATACCACAAATAACAGTTGCCTAATAGTCAGGTAGAATTTAATTTCTGACGATAAAATGATAAATAACATCTGTAAGTTAATGGCTTTTAAATTTTAGCAATGATAGTTGACACCGCATCAGAAACTAAGAAATATTTGCAAGATGTATTCCAAATGGCCTGATGGAGATGATAATTTTGAGATAGATTACCAGCAGAAACCTTTTGTAAATTAAATATAATAGGGTTGGGTGGGTCCTCTTTATCCCTTAATTAATATATATTTACAAGCTGATCGTCGTGGTGGGCGGTTGTAATCTAACTAGTGGGAGGCCTCTGTAAATATATATTTGTGTTAGTGAAAACATTAATTAATTTGGTTTATAGTGCCAATGACGCATGTATTTTGAAATTATACGTTTCGAATGTGCTGGTAGTTGACTACCCATGCTAGGCGTAATGTTCCGTACGGAAAGCTATAATGCCCAGGTTCTTCTGACCCCACTTGGGGGAGGCACAGACGACCCTTGTGGACGCGAACAAATATCCACCGTGTCTTTCAGGCACAGATATTTGGTCACTGCTCATTAGGCCTGGCAATACTAAATGCATAAACTTTGCCTTGTCCTCTCTTGTCTTGATTTTTATCGTTTAAATATTAAAGTGTGTGTGATAAGTTTTATTTACTAACCCTAATAAACCATAATATGCTTTAAAATCGAAAACCCTTGTTGAGTGTGACCATTACCCTTGCTAGCAATACCCATAGGGGGATAGAATATTTTGTTGGATAAACTCGGAGTATATACACCCATGTTAAACAAGGTATGTGTATATAGAATGTGTGTATAAAATTATCGCTCCTTATTGACAACTTCCTGTAAAGGCAAACACAGAATATTGCAAACATATAATAATTCTCTACCCCATAACTTAGTGTGTAAAAATTATTTTAGGTTTTTGACTAATTATAATAATAATAATAATAATAATAATAAAGTTTAATGGGTTTTGTGTGTGTGTGTGTAAAAATTATTTTAGGTTTTTGACTAATTATAATAATAATAATAATAATAATAACTCCCGCGCGTGTTAATACTTTAAAAGAAAATATTGAAAATTTAAAAAATAATAATATTTATGCAAAGCATGTGCAATAATTATGTCTTTGTTAATTAAGTAAACTTTAGTGTCAAAATAAGTTTTTAAAATATTTTAAAATACCGCAACGTAATATATTTTTTTTCTACCCCTTCATTGATTTAAGTTGGTCAGAATTTAATAATAATTTATATTATACCCTTTGAGACCTGTTGAATGTGAGTAGTACACTTTTGACCATTACCCTTGTGACCATTACCCATAGGGGGACAGAATATTTTGTCGGATAGACTAGGAGTATATATAATAATATTCCCCACGCGCGTAATAATAAATAATAATAATAATAATAATAATAATAATAATAATAATAATAATAATAATAATAATAATAATAATAATAATGGTTAATGAGTTGTGTGTGTGTGTAAATAATATTTAAGGTTTTTCACTAATATTGATAATAATAATGGTTAATGGGTTGTGTGTGTGTGTAAACCATATTTTAGATTTTTGATAATAATAATAACTCCCGCGCGTGTTACTTTGAAATAATAAGGTATGTGTATATAGAATGTGTGTGGGGACAGAATATCTTGTCAGATAAACTCTGACTATATATAATAATAATCATAATAATCATAATAATAATAACATCTTTCGCGCAGGTGTTAATATCTTCACCGATAATAATAATAATAATAATAATAATAATAATAATAATAATAATAATAATAATAATAATAATAATAATAATAATAATAATAATAATAATAATAATAATAATAATACTTTGAAATTGTATTTGAAAATAATTTGCGACATGTTGATTGTGAGTAGTACCCTTGTGACCAATACCCATAGGGGGACAGAATATTTTGTCGGATAGATTATATATAATAATAATAATAATAATAATAATAATAATAATAATAATAATAATAATAATAATAATAATTAAAATAATAATAATAATAATAATAATAATAATAATTAAAATAATAATAATAATAATAATAATAATAAAACTTAGAAACTAAAAACTTAGAAAATAATAATTATTTTAATAAATGACCTTGAAAAATTAAATGACCTTGAAAATTAAATGACCTTGAAAATTAAATGACCTTGAAAAATTAAATGACCTTGAAAATTAAATGACCTTGAAAATAAAAAGATTACTTAATTAAAACAAAAAATTAAATTAAAAAATGACCTTGATGAGTCATCATGATGAGTCATATGACCTTGGGAATGACCTTGATGAGTCACGCGACCTTGAAATGTCCTTGATGAGTCATGGCCTTTGTTTAAAATTTGACCTTGACCTTTTTTTTTTTAAAGATTTGACCTTGACCTTGAAAATAATATTTTGAAAAAATAAATGACCTTGAAAAATGGTCTCGGGAAAACTTTAATAACTTTGCCGATGTTAATGATGATGATACCTTCTATGGCTCAATTGAAAGGTCTTAGACTACGCTTCAAAATAAGCTATCGATTAATAAATTCGGATAATGGGAACGATAACTTTTGGGATGAAAAAAAGTAGGAGCCCGCCGGATCACTTAATAATATTTTGAATAATAATAATAATTTAACGTTGAAAAGATGGTGGTCATCAATTGTTAATAACTTTGTCAATATTAATGATGATGATACCTTATATGGATCACTCGAAAGGTCTTGGACCGGGCTTTAAAATGAGCTATCGTTGAATAATTATCGTTGTCGGGAACTCTGTACATTTAAATTTAAAAATATGACCTTGAAAAATTAAATGACCTTGAAAAAAAAAATTAATGACCTTGAAAAAATAAATGACCTTGAAAAATAAATGACCTTGAAAAAATAAATGACCTTAAAAATATAAATGACCTTGAAAAAATAAATGACCTTGAAAATAATATTTTGAAAAATAAATGACCTTGAAAAATGGTCTCGGAAAAACGTTAATAACTTTGACAATTTTGATGATGATGATACCTGTAATAGTTCATTCGAAAGGTCTTGCACCAAGCTTCAAAATAAGCTATCAATTAATAAATTTGGATAATGGGAACGATAACTTTTGGGATGAAAAAAAGTAGGAGCCCGCCGGATCACTTAATAATTATATGACCTTGAAAATGATTTTTGGTAAAATGTTAATAACTTTGTCAATATTAATGATGATGATGCCTTTCATGACTCATTCGAAAGGTCTTGGACTGGTCTTTAAGATGAGGTATCGTCCAATAAAATCCGTTGGTGGGAACATTAATTTTTGGGATGAAAAAAAGTAGGAGCCCGCCAGATCACTTAATTAAAACAAAAAATTTATTTTAAAAATTAAATGACCTTGACCTTGACCTTTTATTTAAAAAAAAAATTTCTCGGGGGGGGGGGGGGGGGGAGGGGTATGTGATCTGGATGGCCCCTGATCTGGATGGCCCCAATCCTACTACTATATATATATATATATATATATATATATATATATATATATATATATATATATATATATATATATATATATTACACAAAAGGCTGTTAAAGAACGTTAGAAATAAAAAATTTAAAAGAAATATTTTTTAAAAATCTTAGTTTGCCATGCTAAAATATTTTACTATATACACAAATGCATTTTCGATTTCTTTTTAATATTAAATATATTAACATAAAAATAAAATATAAAAAAGAATATATCTAAGATATTATAGTTTATTTAATTAACAAATATTAAATATTTAGTTATTTTTTCCACTAATATATTTTTAACAATATTAAATAAGTAAGTATTTTTTTCCACTAAATTTTTTTAACAAAAATTAATAATTTTTTTTAAGTATTTTTTTAAAATTCAAATATATGCCCAAATAATGTCGTCGGTGAGTGTGGGAATATTTTACGAAAATTTCAGCTGCAAACAGTGCTAACAATAAAGCTAAATGTAAAAAATGCGGAACAGAAGTGAACAATTCTAAGGGTTCTACGTCTGCAATGATCAATCACATGCGAAATATTCATAAGATTTCTTGTAAAAGATCGCACGATGATTCCCTTACAAACGTTGCTTGAACAAGTGGAAATGGGAACTCAAAATTACAACAAAAAACGTCAATAGTTGATTTTATGAAAAAAGCAAGTCTTGGAGAAATTGTTGACGAGTTGGCTACAAAAGACGGCTTTTCAATTAGAGCCATTACAAGTCAAAAATTTCTGAAAAGGGCTATAAATTACCTAAAAGTGAAAGTGGAACAATGGCACTTATTCACGCCGAATATGAAAAAAAAGTTTTTTTGATGAGGCCAAAAAAAAGTGAGAAATTTAGTATCACTTTGGACGAATGGGTAAGTTCTTGACAACGCCGTTATATGAACATAAATGTACATGATAAAACAGGTAAAGTATTGAACCTAGGATTGGTAACAAGTATTGGATCATGCAACTCGGCAAAGATTCACCTGACCGTGGCTGACCATCTTAAAATTTTCCATCTGTCCTTCGAAAGAGACATTGTAGCTACCACCAACGATGGGGCTAGTGTTATGGTTAAATACGGTAGAGAATGTCCAGCTGAAGTCCAATTATGTTTAAATCATGGTCTTCACCTTGCTGTTTCTAATACATTTTATTGCAAAAAATCAAAAAATCATAGCGATAATTTTGATAATGAAGCTGAAGACGACAGCGATAATAATGAAGATGATGAATTTGATAAAGATGACGAAGGTTATTCTTTGTTTGACAATGATGATACCGAATCCGAAGTTTCCGAAGAAATCAATCTAGCCGAGATATTAAATAAAGTTCGTGCTATTGTGAAATTTTTCAAAAACTCAACAGTTCGTAATGACATTTTGCAACAAAAAAATTGTATCGAACTTGGTCATGAACTACATCTAAAACTTGATGTGAAACATAGATGGAATTCAATTCATCCTATGTTAGAGACATTTTTAAAATGTAGTAAACCCATCGAAGAAGTATTAAAAGGATTAAATGCTTGTAATTTAATTCGAGGAATCGATTTTGAAGTGCCTAAACAGTTGTGCGCCATTATGGAACCATTATTACTTACTGTTCTTGCGTTGGGTAGAAAGGATGCGAATTTATTAACTGCCAAAGGTGCAATTAATTTCTTATTGAAGAAGCTAGATGACATTGAAGTAACAAGTTTTTCCAAAATTGATGAACTTAAAGATAATATCAAAGCAAGATTGTGTTCACGTGAGAATATTGAGTTAAACTCTTTGTTATCCTTCCTTCTTCAACAAAAGTACCAACAAAAGAAATTTTAAATTTTGGTTCAAGTTTTCTAAGTAGATTATACCCTCATATAGCGACATCAGCAGATGAAAATTATGGAGAAAGCTTAGATGATGTGAGCATTGATGGCGATATTGCTTCCCTGCAAGATGAAATCAATGCTGCAATAAATAAGGCTGCCAAAGAGGGAGTAGAAAAACAATTTAGTTCTCTAAGAGATGAATTTTCAATTTATAAGAAAACCGGCAAGAGAACTATAATTCTTCAACAATTGTATGACGCAATTTTAACGATACGCCCAACATCCACCGAATCTGAAGGAGTATTTTCAGTTTCACCTAATTTCAGCCGGAAATTAAGATCTCGCCTTAGCGATTACTCATTGAATTCTCTAATTTTTTTAAAATATTTTAGAATAAATAATTTCTAAACGTATGAATTTTTTTACTTTAATTTTTTATTCCTTTTGAATTTTGTAATGTTTTTGTTTTGTTTAATTTTAATATTCTATGTCTAACTGTCTTATAATTTAAATTTTTATATAATATATATTGGTATAT